>JAQGAP010003096.1:0-13190 GCA_034697805.1 Orchesella bifasciata | reverse complement strand
GATTATGTACCCTTACTAATGAAGAAAAACAGTCCTTTGAGGGAAAATACTGTTTGGACCGATTACAACCTTTGGGTAACGCCGCATAATGATGATCAGCTTTACGCAAGTGGGCTTTGGATGGACAATGATGGCTTGGCTGATTGGGCAAAGGAAAACTTGACAGCTAGCGTTGTCCAAACTGATGTGGTATTGTACCATACGTTTGGCATTACTAACGTTCCTGCTGTGGAAAACTGGCCAGTGTCTTCCGATAAGCAAGCGTAAGTATTATTCCTAATGATCAGTTAAAATTAAAAGTTTACCTTATAAACGGTTAAATGTTATACATACATACAGGACCACGGGATTCATCTTGAAACCAAATTTCTTCTTCACTGAAAATCCTGCAGTGAATGTGCCCATGTCAAGCAAATCAACCCTAGATGAAAACTAAGCAATAATTATGTTGGAAAATGCAGTTGCCTCTGCCTCTATTTATTAACTATTTATGTTACATAATTTAAATTATTAAATAAGAATAGCAATATTATCAATATCACGAAAGCAAAAAAGCTCTCGAATAATAGTTCATTTACTGTCTCAAGCTCCTCCAGTCCTGTCACAAAAAGTGAACAAAGACCATAGTACATGGAACGGTGGATGAGTGAAAAGTGCTTTCACTTTTTATCCGCATTCTGCATAGGGATACACTTCTGCAACTCAACCATCCTTACCCATCCACATCCACTAGTATCCATAATCCTACTCTACTCTAATCTCCTTTGTTCGAAGTGCGCGGTGAGTCCACTGTTGGTGGCGTAGTTGGTCGTTTCACCAAGTCATTCCACTTGTTCATTAGAGCCACATTGGTTCTCCAAACCATATTCTTATGACAGGCCAGAAGAGCTCTTGCTCTCACTCTCATCTCAGCAAAAGCAGTTTTTAATACACACCACACACTACTACTATCAAACACACCAAAGGAAAGAGAGCCCTAGCCCTTTTTATGTACTGAAATTGTTACCACATTCATTTCATAGCTACCTAACCAACCAACTCTCTACTCTCCTACTACTCTCATATGTGCCCATTTAAAAAACTACTTTACAGATGTGTGGAGAGCAGGAGAAGAGAGAGATCTTTCTTCTTTTGCTGCGTAAACTAAAGGCACGTCCGCGTTCAACTTCAAATGTATATAGTATAGAATAGCATGGCATGATATGATACAGAAAGGTAGACAAAGTACATTTTATCCGTATCCATCCATCCAACCAATCCACACATATTCTCTCTCCTCTTCCTCATTCTGAGCTCTTGATTCCTTGCTGAATATAACATGAGATGTGATGAGGATCATTATTACCACGACTAACATGTTACGTATGTTAGGTATACAACTTTCAGTATACAATACACAGTATATCTCACTTACCACCAGTTACCACACATACTCTCCTTTGGTTCTTCAAGCTCCTCTTCTGCATAATATGAAGGTATTCAGTAGGTATCCTATATCCGATTCGTATTCATTTTCCTCGTACTAGCAGAAATCTAGCTCTAACGAAGGAGCTCTGGTTCTTTCATCGGCATTCGTATCCTACTACTCCTTATTCCCATCCACAGTACAAGACGACGGAATATAGGCTGATATGCATGTATTAAAGTTATGTACATTTTATTGAAGGAAGGCAAGGAAGAGAGCAGTCAGTAACACTAACTTTATAGCGCAGCAGCAATAGCAATCAAGTCAAGTCACAGGCTCGCTCGTAAGTGTAAGGCAGGCCAGGCCACACACAACCAAACTTACTTGAAGAAACTGAAAAGTAACAAGAGAGCCAGCCGTATCGTATCATCATCATCTTTTCAATCCACTTTGGTTTTCTGCTGACTTCTTTTTTTTATGTAGTCAACTCCATAAGTAAGTATACATATCAGCAGTAAAGTAAAGTATACTTCTCGACTCCTTCTCAAGAGTTTTTAAAAAAGGGAGATAAAAGTGCTCCTCAGTTAGAAGTTAAGTAAGTTGGAACTGCTCCCAGAAGAAGCGAGTGTGACTTGGTGCTTCTTGGGATAATTAAATATTATTGATTGCTGAGGAAAGGGAACTATGATGGTTTAGGTTAGAAGTTAAGGGAGGACCCTTTTCCAACTCCAAATCAAATCAAGAAGAGGGTAAGTCTTTGAAGACAATTGACGATGGTGATGGTGGTACAGTTTGGTGCAGTTGGAAGTTGAATTGATGTTGATATCGATATCGATAAATAACTTCTGCTGCTACTGTTCGCTTGTTGAATGCTCATCGTTTGAAATATGATGATGGAGGGGGATGATCAGATCATGATGATCAAGAAGTGTACTTTGAATAGACGTAGATCAGATGTAGTTGAGGTGCTTCTTTTTTCTTGGATGATAATCAAAATGAGGATTATTTTCCTTCTGAGTTTGCTGAAATATGGGCTCTCAGCTGCATATATTAATGCGTGTTCCTTCATTTCATCTCCTTTTCACTTTTCTTCTTCTTGCTGAAAAATGTGCTTGTCAAAAGTAATAGTTGGGAAATGAGGTGGATTTTTTAGTAGTCCCAGTGAATTTCACTTCCAAATTCCAACGCTGTGGTAGGTAGAAAGGAACAAGAGGATTTGCTAAAAGTTTTTACTGCGACGTGAGAAAAATGAGTTTTATAGTCAGCCGTTTTGTTGCACCATTAAGTTAATCATGTGGTTTGGTTTGGTAGGTTAAATTGCGTTGAATGGAAGTAGCGTCGCGTGTTATCTAGATCCAAAGAATTTTATAAGATAGATTCAGTTGTTCCATACACAAGATAATTGCTCATTACGTGCTCTGCAAGTGGTAAACATTTCGTGTATCATGTATATTATAATTAACGTGGTTGTGGAACGCTGGATGGATTTTTAGTTGGTCATTGGTGGATGATGCGCCTGTATTTTGGTGCATTTAATTTAATGTGTGGAATGGATAGCTGGGGAAATTATTGTGGTAGGCATGTAGAATGCAATAGTTAAGTTCCGTTGATCGTCAGCAGGTTACATTTAACAATATCATGTATAATATATATATATTGTGTATTGAAATCTCATTCTCGTTCCCCATGATGAATAGTTAATTAGTTAGTCATGTACATCATATGTTCAATGGATTTCTGATAGGCGTATGTATTGGGTATCGTTTATTAGGAGGTCAGAGGTTGTTCAGGTGTCTTGCATGTGAAAGGATTTTTGTAGATTGTTTTAGGAAATAAAATTATTTGGGAGCTGGAGGAGATGACAATCATTTTGTGTTGATGAAATGTAGAAAGTAAATTGGCGAAGCTTGATAATGATGGTTTTTGGGAAGATGTAAATACGTTGTATTTTAGGGCAATTTAGATACTGGATTTTTGAGAAATAAATGGGTGTAAATATATTTAATTATTTTTATTTTGGCGTGTTTCAGGTGTGGCTTGCATGCTTGAAGACCTGGCAAAAGAAAGGTTATGACAAGTCATTCATCAGCTTTGTCGCTGTCACCCATCGTCGCCATCACGTCCAAACCTATTCCAGCAGTATGGTGGCCTTTGCAAATTGAAAGGAAGCTGAAGTGAAGATTGGAAAGGCCAGTTAAACTGTGATTGTGCACGCTCTTAAACTTTTATTTGTGTTTGAACTCTTACATTAGGGTAGTTGACCTTTGACCTCAACATTTTGCGCAGTTGTATATGTGATTCGGTTACACCTTGTCGCATTGATGTTGGGAGGGGCAGTTGGACAATCAGTTTGAACGGGCAACTAAAATGTTGCCCGTGTAGTAACATCCTGTCCCTGGAAGACCCCAGTTTCCATAGGAGATTTGCAGGGGATTTTATTTTCAAAGATAACTGACCAGGTTCTAAAACTAAAAGTCATTCAGAAGCATTTCCGTAATCTGCAAACTGTTGTTTGCATTCAGTCCATTTGAAATCAACAATCAAAGCATCTCAATTGACGTGGAGTAGTTGGAGATTTTGTAATAAATAACAACCCTAAATCGCTTTCTGGCCGCAAGTAGCCTTCGCTTCGTCGATTTTATCCAGCCCCTTGTACTCTAGTGGTTTAACGGTTACAACCACCACATCGCTAGGATGAGTGGTCGTCAAAGGACATCGTCGTCTGCGGATCAGCGGAATTCCAGTAAGTGGTTTAGTTTTTCTTTTCTTGTTCTGAAGCCGTTGTCTACTTTCAAACATTCAGTCATACTTATATTTTTAGTTGTTGTTAGTTGGCTTACTCTATTGAATTGAATGGATCATTTCGTGGAGAAAAACAAATATTAAAATCATTGTTCGGTTCTATTGTTGTAGTTTCATCAGATGGTGGCAAAGTGACTACAGTGATAGCCACTCCCGGGGCTGGACCAGATCGACCTCAGGAAATCCGTTATACGGATACAAAACCCATAGGAAATGGAAGCTTTGGTGTGGTATATCAGGCCAAACTATGTGACACCTTAGAGCTAGTTGCAATTAAAAAAGTCCTCCAAGATAAGAGGTTTAAGGTAATGAAGCAGATGTTTTCTTGCGATTGGATTTGTTGACTCAGTTGACTGGGTTCATTTAGAATTAGAATCTCAATATTAATGCAATCTTGTATTTTGTATTACAGAACAGAGAATTGCAAATTATGAGACGGTTAGAACATTGTAACATAGTAAAGCTCAAATTCTTTTTCTACTCCAGTGGTGAAAAGGCAAGTGTAATTTTAAAACATTATTCTTGAATTTTAGTGTTATTTGTATGTGTGTTACAAATGTCATTTTTTATTTCAATTTATTGTTCAATTTTGCAGAAGGATGAGGTCTACTTGAACTTGGTGCTGGAGTATATTCCCGAGACGGTGTACAAAGTTGCGCGTCATTATAGTAAAAACAAGCAGACGATCCCAATCAGTTACATTAAACTGTACATGTATCAGTTGTTCAGAAGTCTGGCATACATTCATTCTCTTGGAATTTGTCATCGTGACATCAAACCACAGAACTTGCTTCTTGACCCTGCAACGGGAATATTGAAACTTTGTGACTTTGGTAGCGCCAAACATCTCGTCCGTGGAGAGCCAAATGTATCCTATATCTGCTCACGATACTACCGAGCCCCTGAACTCATTTTTGGTGCTATTGACTACACCACCAAGATTGGTACGTATGCACGACCTGCATAATAGTATGTAGTAGTAGTTTATAGTTGTGACATGATTGCATGAAATACCTTAAACATTTGTTATCATTGTAATTTCTACAGATGTTTGGAGTGCTGGTTGTGTGCTGGCGGAGTTGCTGCTGGGTCAGCCTATCTTCCCCGGTGATTCAGGAGTTGATCAGCTGGTGGAGATTATAAAAGTTTTGGGGACGCCCACGCGTGAGCAAATCAGGGAAATGAATCCAAATTACACCGAATTTCGGTTTCCCCAAATCACTGCCCACCCATGGACTAAGGTATGTAATTTTCATATATTGTTCATAAGCTAAGACGGTTTCGTATATACCATTATGCAGTCAGTTTAAAGTAAATGTTGAGATAAACAGATTTTGTTTCGAGTAGGGAATATTAATTAATTAGTTTTAATTTAACAACATCCCTTCAACATCCGTTGTAGTTTTGGAATCAATTTATTATTAAGTTATTGACTGTGAAACATTTAATCAAGTTGTATGTACTACTTGTAACAAGGGACAATGCACAAATATTATGATGAAATAGCGCATGTTGATTCTCCACACAGCAAAGGTTACAGCAAATGTGTGTATCTACCAGTTCATCACCTAAACAGCGAATTAGAGTAAGTGTGATCAATAGGCGATCATTATTTTGCCCTGTGTTTGCAGTGTAATCCATTCTGTCATCTCGTCTCTCTTGTTACATTTACAATCGATAAAATATTTACTAACAATGCGCTGAAATGTTGAATGGCAAGTGTGAGACTCACGTAGTGAAGTATTAAATGTTTTCTCCAACTGATGTCTGCATTGCTCAATGGAAAAATCAATTTCATTGACACAAGCAGTGCCTGCATGCATTGCAACGCTATCACTCTCAGTAGCCACATTTGCTGTAACCTAAATACTTGCTGAAACTACTGTTTCAAGGGCATGATAAACAAAACCAGATTACACTTTCAGGAATTTATTATGCATTCCAATTTCTTGTAGAAATGTAAGTGGTGACGATAACACCAGCCATAAATGCATAAATGCACATTCCACACTTTCTTTCCAAGCCTATATCTTGTTGTATAACAACGTGTGTGCTAGATAGAATCCAAATTTTGGTTATTCCATTGAGAATTGTGCCAGTAACCCGTACGTAACATATAAATATTCAATGAAACAAACTTTGGTGTGCTAACTGTCAACTATTCTAACAATCAACTGTTCTAATGTTTCAAAAGTTCCTAATCTAGACCTGAAATTGTCATTTGCATTATGTATATACTGTGTTTTATTGAGAACTGGTTATATTTTAATCAGGTGTTCCGACCCCGGACACCTCCAGAGGCAATTGAATTGGTCTCCCGTCTTCTTGAGTACACGCCATCGTCAAGGATAACTCCGTTGGAAGCATGTGCCCACAACTTTTTCGACGAACTCCGCGATCCCAATACTAGACTGCCTAACGGTCGGGAGCTTCCGCCACTTTTCAACTTCACAGAACATGGTAATATTTGTACTGAAGAAAGCATATATTTTTCAAGGTGCTTGAATTCAAAACTAAATCTGATTGTTTCTTTCTTTCTTTCTTTGTTCTCAGAGTTGGGAATACAGCCACACCTTAATCAGATATTGATTCCACCACACGCGGCTGGTTCATCGGGATCGAACACACAAACTCAAGAAAATAGTGGAGGCAATGGAGGGGGAAATAGTGCAACAGACCTTATTGCATCTTCAGAGGCAGCCACGGCGACTAATCCAGATTCCACGTCATCTCAACCAAATCCATAAACACACCGTTATAACTTCAGTTATTTTACAGTTAATATAAATATTTCATGTAGGACTGTAGAGTTATAATGTACACGTAATACTACTACTACTACTACCGCGACGATAAATAATGGCAGGAAAAATGATGAGTAGATTACAATACTGCACCATTTCACCTTGATAACAATATTTATAGTTAATAGTATTGTTTGTCGCAGTAGATCATTTTTCATCTCTGCCACACAATGCATTGTAGGTAATATATGCCTGAACTAAACCAGTTTTTACAGTAGAATGAATTTTATGTCTCTCTTTTTTAAAGAATAGCGTCATCAGAAAGGAAATTGCGACTAATTACATGTGAATCAAATTTAGACGGGCAGTTAGCCTTTCTGGTTGCTTATCATCATAGTAATGCTGTTTACTCTAAGGAAAGATTGTGGTGTAATAACATTATAATACGCTGGGAAAGTCTTTGTAGGCTTTTTTACTGTGAAAGGCGTCATTTACTGAACTGAAATGAAAAAGAATGGTATGGTTGTAAACCGTGCTTGTTTGTACTTTTGACCAGTGACCAAAATATGTCTTCGGATTAGTTTGGGTGAGTAAACTTAATGTTCAATGATAAAAATACATTTCATTCATCTTTTTTTGTTTGTAAGCCAGTCAGCCATTATAAAATTTTCTCTTTCTGTGTTTCAAACATGCTACGAAATTATGAGTTTTTATGATATTTGCACACCAATCATGTAGAACTGAAGTGCAACCTTGTAATATTATAAAATGTTACACTTTAAGAACAAAATTACATCGTAGTTTAACCAACTTCATTCATCCATCAGCATTTAAATCCGACTCAACCTTCCTTCAACAAAATAATATGATTATGATGGTATACTTGCAAATTAACACAATATCACCTTTAGCCGTTACAAAAGAATGATCGTTGCTAGCCATATTACCGTTCACTCCATCAACATCATATGATAATTTTATTGAATATGATAATATATATATACCTAATGTACGTTTTACGAACTATATGTATAAATACCGTAACCTCACAAAACATTTATGAAAAGTGTATTGATCTTAAGAAATAAGCCAGAAGCCCTTCAGGTTTATATACAAACGAAAACGAAGATCTACATTCAATCTAGCTCGTAGAGAACTGACTGCTGAGTATAAGTACCATTGCTGTTGACAGGTATAGAGTAATAGATTTACATATAATTACATGAACATTCATAATATGTATGTAAGAACTCGCTCTGTTGAAAGCGTTCGGAGTTGAGTAATTACTTCAAGAGGACAGTTACATAAATGTTTCTATCATTTTAAGTACCATAAAAACTAAAGAGAACACATCCTCTGCTGTTCTAAAATATGCCTCACAAACACAGATATAGTTGTTAAAAATGTTGCTGGTAAGCTTTGATATATACAGTTAACAGTTAAATACGCAGTCACGTCAAACTGTGGCATCCCACGCAATGAAAACTCACAATTTTTGCACTGAAACTAACGAAAGTCCTTCAGTAATTCCTTGAGTTCAAAAGAAAAACCTGTTAAAAAAATAGTTGGTTCAGTACATTAGAATAAAGGCTGAAGTTCACAGAGTCACAGGTATGAAAAGTATAGTGAAAGGGCTGAGATTCGTTTTTCCTAAGTCAAGATGAATGTACGGGGGAAGAATGTTGTAGAATCAATTAGAAACAAAGAACTTTTAACGCTTCACAAAACCACATTGCTTTTTGCTGATCATAACATTAGCACAGGGATAAGATTAGCGAGTTGAACTAAAAATAATTTACAAAGGTTTGAGTTAATATATCACAATTCAAATTATGATGAATCGATGCGGTTACATGTATGTAGTAGTACTTTGACTGAAATGTGAAAATTTATGACTAGTAGCTACCAATTCAGAATGAACAATATTATCTTTGTTCAACAACTCAAAGAAGAACTAAAAGTTTGAAAGTGAGAAGCATGTATTGGATAACTTTTTCCTAATGACTGGCACTTGCCACGTTTTAAAAGTGTACGATAGTTGTTACTAAACTAACACCAAAGGAAAGAACTTTATAAAATTGAGAGAACAAACAACGTAGCGTTCACGTTCAGAAATTCAGTATGCCTTAGCGTTATTACAAGCATACATACATAGAATACTATTGCTTTAAATATAAAAAATTATGTATTCAAAAGTAATTCGCTGTTTCAACAAAATAAGATCGAAAAATATTTTGAATCAATCTAACAATAATTTGTATTCAGTGTGGTGTACGATCTCCAACAAACAGAAAAGCCATCCTATATCCTTCAAAAATTCATTAATGTTAAGCGGACTGTACATGAAAATGTGTATTTATGTATGCTGTTGTGACCCTGTTAAAGTTACAAAGCATTTCAAAAAGTGCTGTCAACTATCTGTTGCAATTTGCAATGCTGGCTTTCATCAGTGTTTTACACTTTCATTAAACGTTTAAAAGTTGTAATATGCCATGTGATGATGATAAGTCAATTGTATTGAACTTTATGAAACTGCAACTGTAATGTTATGGTGGTCAAATGATGATGAGAACCGCGTGCGACATGAACCTGTGAAAAGAACAATACACCAAATTGCTTTTGTCATGTTCATTCATTCATGATCAACCAATTCTGCGTCTATCTATCTCCCACGGAGGATAAATTTATGAGAAGCTGTGAATGAAACATTTTTAAAAACTGAAATAATCCAAAAGTTGATAAAAATAAGTCACATTCAACATTACAATCTTATTATTTACACATGTGCAAAAAAGAACAACCGTAAAGGCTAAAATGTAACTTTAGGGCTATTGAAGTACATTGCATATAATAAGGATTACATAGAGTATAATATTATCATCATCAATGACTAATTTCACAGTAATTAAACTTATTGTTACTGATTTATTATTTATACATATTCATCCTTAAAAAAGTACATTATGTAATTGCAGTAAGCCTACGTTAAATAATGTAGATTTTATGTGAATCTTGTAATGCATGTAGATATGTAACATACGCCAGAATCCGTAATTGTACACGTTATGATAAATCATGTAAGATTATAGTAAGTTTTAAAGCAGGTATCATCTCCCCGTTGTTGTATAATAATGTATTGATTGTACTGTTTTAAAAACCGTGTATATGATTACGATTACTTACTACATATTACATACATATTGTACTGATATATAGAAACCGATGAATGAGATCTTTTGAGCGGAGAGAATGATGTTGAATGATTAATCCAAAAATGAACAACGTTGTAAATAATATATGAAAACGGAATATAAAATAATTAAAAAAAGTGAAACATGAGAGGCAAATGTGAAGTTATTGTAGGAAACTTGTGAAATTGTGACAGAAACTCAGCGACATACAAAAAAAAGCGTGCATGTGTGAAGTGAATATGTGTGGACTTGCTACGTAAATTATAATAAAACTTAATGGCGATTGAAATTATTACTACTATCTGTTTAAAAAGCATTCTGATTCTGAAAACACAAGACTCGATTCCATTTTTGTGACTTGCAGATACTATAGGTAAGTCTCCTTCATCCTACATCAAAGGAATTGACGATGAGTAGAAAAGTTGGAAGATAAAATGTATTCCAACAGTCTCGTTTCAATGGTTCGTTCTCTCAAAATGAGATTTTCCCTTTGTCCATCCACTTCAACATCATTAAAGACAGTTTATAGATACTGGAACTCCAGCTCACAACGAGTTCAGTTCTATAAATGGTAGGAAAAGCAATATTGTTTTACTCAGCAACTTTATTATTTTCTTTTCGAATACATGCGAGAGAGCAGCCAGGTAGAGCGATAAGAAAGTTTAGTAATTTATCATTCATTTCTCATGTCAATCAGTTCCATGCACACTTGGGAAAAGTTTACGCTTGACCAGACGTGAAAACAAGACTAGGGACAACGCTTTGTTGTTTCGCTTTAGTTAAAAGTACGAGTCTATGTGGGGTATCAGGAGAAAGAATTACATTTCCAAAAACTTCTCTCCGCTTCCAGTGAAAGTGAAGTGAAAAAGGAAATTAAGATGTAACATGCACACATCCGCATCCATTCTAGGCATACAGTCCTCTACTCTATTGAGCACGGTGGTTTCGGTATGTATATGATTAACAGAAAACCAGCTTTCCCTTTTCTTCACTTGTACTTTTCACCATTTCCGTGCATACCGTATCGTATCTTGTTAGGGAAAAAGTAGTTAGCATTACTCGCTCCGTACATGCCCATCACTTCAAAAGGAAAAGAACAAGAGGAAATAAATGCTTTTATTTCAGTGAAGCGAAGAAGGCCGATAGCAGTTGCCCTTCTTTCACTTTTCTCCTCACAGAAGATCTCAACAAGCAGTTCCCAGCCGCACTGCCATGGCACTACTTACTTACTACTCTACTCTTTTTAGCACCCTCTTGTTCTCCTCTCTTCCTTTTCCAATTCCAATCCAACCAAATGACGTTGACGTAAATACTTGGACCGATACATCCATATATATTCATACATGCTTACATATATACAAATGAACCTATGCGTAAAACTCTGTTCAATACATGCAGAACGTACACAACTAACAAAAACCTAGAGTATTCAGGAAATTTAGTCAGCAACCACACCATATCGCCATTCTCTTTCTCCTAGTTGTACTCTAACTTCATTTTAGTCATGGGGAAGAAGAAGAAGCTGTTAAATTTCATACTACTTTTCTCTCTCTCTCTCTCTTCTCCAGTTGTACACAACAGCACACTTGATCATCACTTCTCTTGCTTCACTACACTGCATTACTTTATCACACTTTGGAGCAATACAGAAGAGAAGAAACCATGCAGTGTATAAATATTTCCATTTTCCTATCCTTTACTTATGGCATGCATGAATTCCACATGAGGGAATGAAACGACACACTTTCACCATTGGCATAGCATGGCATCGGTGAAAGCAGGAGGATACGGATGGATGGTGAAGTTAATTAGCCTTCTCTCTGTCTCTCTCCAACTCTTTGACTTACCTCCTTTTCCCTATCCACTTTTCCATCTCTTCGTACTCAAAAACCATACATAAATTTGTTGGCAAAAAAAGCAATACGTATAGTTGTTCGTGTGATGATGGTGATGGGGACTCTGATCGTTGAAATTTTTAACGCGCTTCAGGGAACCGAAATAGCATTGGGCAAGTACAAGACGCAATAAACTGGAATAGAAAGTGAAAGGAAATTTGATGCTGGTAGCATAGTGGTACTTTCACTAAAGTTGAGATGTTTGTCAGCTTCGTCTTATTTTATTGCAGATGCTGTGGAGAAAGTAAAAACATATACAGAAGGGGTGGATACATTCATATATCATGGATTTTATATCGAGCCCACTGTTTGGTTGCTTCCTATTGATGAATGCGTGTTGATTACACATTTGGTGTACATATTCAATTCCAAGTGAAATGGACAAAAGAGCGGATGTAGCGCAATGAAGGAAACGCTCGACATGTGTTATGAATGCGTATTTCTCTTCCTGTATTTTCAAAATCTGGAAGACTTCATGTCGTTAATATGGTTTCCTCACGAGTTTCAAGACTTGCCTTTCTTCCTTGAGCTACAGATGAAGACATGAGAGTGCTTAAAAGCAAAAGTGAATAAAGGAATAAAGCGACTATGTTGTATCATGAATATAATGCAATCAGCATAGAGTGAAACTTGAGATAAAATATAACAAAGCAGCGTCACCAGGAATAACGACAACAAAACACATTATTGTGATGCAGTGGGAGTCGTGCATTGCATGAGTTCTCCGCAACAAAGCTAAAAAACGGCAGTTTGCCTAGCCTACAGCAAAGAAAGCTGTTTTTCCGCATTGTACAAGGAGCCAAAATGCATTTTAATCTTTGTATTCCTCATATGTACTTGAGAATATATATAGAAATTCCTTCCACAACTACATGTATATGCTATTAAATGATTAAAATGAAAAACTAATCTATCTCCTCCTCTTTCATCACGCGTCCCGCATCCTTCTGTTGTCGGGTCAATGTGGCGCATTTTTCGTGCTAAATTCATAGTACACACGATCGTCATCATCACCATTTTTTTTATTTCACAGGGATGAGTCTGAGTCCCACTCCCATTTTTCTTCAGAGAAACAGAAGGCGATATGTGCTTATATCAGTGAAGCCTTCACTGTAACTAAGTGCATTCGAAAAAGTTTCGAATAAGTATGTAG
>JAQGAP010003095.1:0-13190 GCA_034697805.1 Orchesella bifasciata | reverse complement strand
GGGTTCTTTTGTCGGTTTCTACCAAGAAAAAAATACGACATAAAATGTCCGACCAAAGGCAATCTTAAACCACCGTGTAATCGGATCATTCTACATAGCTCAGCCTGACATAGTAATATGCCAGTCAAGTACAAATTTTTTGTAAAACTTGGAAATTGTCAGAAGCTTTTTGGACATCAAATTCATACACAATATGCACTTTAGACTTGGTTTTAAATGAGCTTTGTTTACTTGTTTTTCCAATTGAACTTTAATGAGCTGTCGAGTTACATGACAAAAAATACTCTAATATATGTCATGTGATCTGGCTCAACTTCATAGAAAAGCTAACGCTTTGTTCTTTCGCACATACTTTGCAGAAAGGGGAGACTCGGATGCATTAATTTGTATCTGCTACATATGCACATTGCTTATCTAATCGTAACGTTTGTTATGATGCCCCTTGAGGTGAGTACAACTCCAGATCCTATCAATCCATTTGTAAACGAATTTTTGTATCAATTTTGATACAGAGAATATTTGATACTGGTGAGTGCTATTTAATGAATTCCAAGCTAAAAATAGTATCAAGCAAAGAATAATTGTTACTCTGCAACTGAAAGCTGTCACGAATTTTATAAACATTGAGTTACCAATATAATTTCAGACGAATTTGTTGTCTGTTAAAAAAAAACAACTGTAACATATTTTTCTAAACTTCTGTATAATATGTAAGAGAAGTTTTTAAATGTGTATTATGACACACGTTCCGCTTACGAATTTACAGATTGTCTGGAGCATACCGTGCAAGCTGGAAATTGGATGTGCTGAATCATGCCATTTCTACGGGTTTTTTGGTCTCTATCTTTCTGGCTTTGTTCTCGTTTGCATTAGTCTGGATCGCTATGTTTCAGTGATGCAAACAGTTGGTTTTCCGGACTCAACAAATCGAGGGAATGTTATGCTGATTATTGCATGAGTTGCAAGCGTGATGTGCAGTTTACGACAGGTAAACATGTTGATTTAACTTCAATATTTTATATAGTCCATTCAAATTCCCGTCGGAAAGAATTTTGGGCAAAAAATTTGAGTGTTTTGTATTTATATTCCTCACAGTCTTTCATATTTCATTTGGAAACCCCTCCGAATTCAAATAACACGAATAATGTGTCACATTCAATTCATTTCCCTCACCGTGGATTGAACTTAGCAACAACTTTTGCAGTTTCTTCTTCATGTACGAACTTGCCATGATTATGACCATTTTTCGCTATTCCCACATCTTGTGCAAGATCTACTGCGCTTCTACACTAATTGGTTAGTACAATCCCAGTACGGTTTTTTGTAATGGGAAATGAAAACATTTTGTGTACACGAATTGGCATCTAAGTTATCTTAGAACTTAAATCATGTGTCCATAAGCATGGTGGTAAACAGGTTTTACCGTATCCATTCTCCATTTTGCACGTCACGTTTGAGCTGCAATGACAAAACGGCTTTTGCCTACGAGGAGTTCTTGAAAAAAGCCTGGACAAAGTTGAAAAGGCTTACCTGTTCAACCTGCTCCATTAGAATATGAAACGGAATTAAAATATGAAACGTCAGATTCAAACGTTCAAGGTTTTATGCATAATGATTTGTGCATAAATGCAAAAAACCGAAACACCATAAGATCAGCCCACGCTCTCAATTTTAAACCCCCTACGTTTCGGATTCCATTTCCAAAAAACTCAAACAATAATGTTTCATAAATGCATTTTGGGTAAACATCATATAATGCTTCAAATAAACTATACGAGCGAAGATGTTCACAAAGCAGATCAATTTTCATGGAGATAATTTGTTTTTTTGAAGAGGCTTAGCCCGAATATGTTTTATGTTGATCCAGAAAGAATCTTCCTTTCTATTTTATAGAATCAGCGTCAGGTTCCGCAGAAAGAATTTCATTTCCATTTTCTAACCTAAATCAAACTAATCCAAACTTTCAAGTTTCCATTATCGTATTATGTTTTTGAAGGGCATTTGAAAGGTGTTCCCCAAGCCAAAGTGAAAGGATAAAACACTCTGTTAGATATCTGCTAGTCATACAAGCAGCTTTATGAAATATTTATAAATTGGCATGAATTATGGAATAGGTCAACTATTCTAGACCAGATTTATAGAATGGCTTTCTCGTTAGGCCTTGTCTGTTAGTTATACCAGCAATAACTATTATGTGCTTTACTTCATGACCAAATGTAGAAACAAAGCAGCATTTTTTCAGTTCCACTCGGATGTCACTGTTCTTTTAATGAAAGTTGCCCGCATCTTTTCCATTGAAAATGCTGCAAATGCTCTAATCGTGAGTAAAAGTAGACGTTTGCATTCCTAAATGCTTTCAAAAGCAGAGTTCCACTAGCAATTTCTTTCTAACTTCTAGAGAACACTTTTGTTTCGAAAACGGTTGACTCACTTTACTTCCTCTAAACTGTCACCTGTTTATTGAATAATAATGTTTCTAATAATGAATATATATATATTGATCCAAATATTGTATGGCTTTCTAGCTTTCTTCGACTAGTACCAACAAATCCTAATAAACCTTATTATTATGGTATAACAAGACAAGTAGAAAACTACGTAATTCTACATTATGTATGTCAATGTTAGTTTCTCAAAAAGCTAAGTTCTGTACACAAGCGAAAAAGTAATTTAACATTATTTAAAGGCGTTTCAAACTTATGTCACTTTTATTTCCCGCTAAGTTTAACATTGTTGAATATCTTACGAGAGCTTTTTAGTCTTCCCATTTTTGAAACCAGCGAAAGGTTGGCAAAATTTACTACAGTCTTCACTCACTGAGTTTTAAACTTAACACAATTGTTTTAATTAGTTTTAATGGTATACATTCTATCTTGAAATGTATTTGCTAAGCTCCGAACTCACAAGCTCAATTCTAGTAGTTGGAAAACCCTTAAAAATGTTTGACAACACTACCTAAATTCACACAAGCTTCTTGTTAGCTGTAGACTTCGTTTCCAAACAAACACAGTATAAGGTTTGTGGTGGAAAACCACTCCATTGATAACTTTTTAGACTCCCCGTAACAGAAGAATGTTGCTTCAACCTTGTAAAAGGATGCACAGGGTCTTTTCTGTGGCTGTTTTGGTTGTTGCATGCATTGCTAGTGTTAAGCGGTTACGAAGCTTTATTCATATTACTTCAGTGGAATGGAAACTAGCACGGCTTTGTGTTTATGGTTTCGTGGAAACCCTTTACATGCCTTTGTTTGTTGTTACATGATTCTCTGGAATTTGGTTCATTTTTTTCCCTTTGTAACTTCAAACAGTCCTTCAACATTCAAAAAGAGGTTCATTCCAAGTTCAAGGACTATTTTTAATGTCCCACGCTCATTTTTCAATCTGCAAAACATTACGTACGGAATTTGCTATACGTTGAATAATTGCACCAAATTATTCTCATGATGATGACAGCTAAAATGTTTAAGCAAAAAGACATCCTAATATTGTACACAAAATATCCGAAAGGTAAATCAAAATCAAATAATGTCTATATCAAGCCTCAAATCACTTGCAACAAGCATTTATGTTAGAAGACTGGGTTTAGAGCTGGAAACTTCGTCATCTACATCATGCCCTTCTTATATTTACCTAGCATTATGGATCAAAAGCCAATTTGACGACTTTTTTTTCATTTCTAAAAGTTGCTGCCTATTTATTACTTTTTGCAAATTGGTTCGTATACTGCTCACGCTCCTCGAATGGTGATCCAGTGTAGCTCTCATCAGTTGTAGGTTGGTAAAGACACGTGTTAATATTAAACTCAGGCAATGCAATAACTCCTCCTCATATTAAGAGACAAAAGGACGACAATAGTCATAGCTTAATTTATTATTTACCATTTCATTTGTCTGTCTTGAATTAAATTTACTCAGCCAATAGTGTCATCGAAAGAAGACATGTACACCATACTGAAATACAAAAAGTATATAATTTGCACAAAGGTAATAAAGTTATATTTGCTTACAAAATTGTGATGTATTTTTGAAGAAAGAATTTGGATACTCTTTACAAGAACTGTCTTATTAGTAGAATGCTAACAAAGGAAATTTGGAGTGCTCCATAACTCATTGTTTCGTATTTTATGTAATAAATTCGATTTTCTTAGAAAATATCTCGCGACCCCTTTTTATTATAGGGAGGAAAAGTACGCAACCGGCTTCAAAGTACATTAGGGTATTAAATTGATTTTTTCACTAGAGATCTGCTCGCGGACTTATTTAATGAATCCAAAATGGGATTTCCAGTTGGCGTTTAAAAAACCAATTATTTATGTAGTACTGAACCAGATTGATTCAGTTGCGTCAACCGTAAGTATTTCAATAATCATACGCCCCAACGAAATTGAAAAATATCAAAGAAGCCCCGCCTGGAGTGTGCTACTTTTCCTAACCCATCTTGTTTCATTTTGAGGAGACCCTTGTGGGCCAATTACTTTCAGTGATTTTATGAAGTTGACATGCATGCTTATTTAGTGCAACGCTATTCCTGCTTTACAAACCTTGCATTATTATAACTTTATAACAATGTCGGTTGTCTTATATACTTACCTCTTGTTTTGGCAAACTGTTTGAGAACGCAAATACGGAGCTCGGTAAAGGCTGGGACAGAATAAATTTGAGCATGGAAGCTTGCATTGTATATCGTCGTAGCGTCGTTGAAATATTGAAGAGTAAACACACTCATTGGTTTTAAATATTTGGCTTGTTACATTACATGACAATTTTGAAACAAAAAACAGTGACAAGTCACGAAATTTGGAGACTTGTGTATGAATATGTGAATATGCATATACACAAAAGCTTATGTGAATCTTGATCATCCAACCTGTTCGCCTTTTTAAGTTCAAAAGTTGTGCTCTTCTCCGTCAGTAACAAGGGCCTTTAATGGGAGATGGTTGCAGACGCAAAAGTTTTCAGCTATTCCGGAATTAGTTTTGTGACACGAATATAACATACATGTGTAATAAATATAGAAAAAGTTTGTGGTGCTAGACGAATTTTTAAAATCTTCTTGTAGATTCTTATTCTCGCAGCCTACTAAAAGGTTTTGTAACGAGGCCGCACGCTTTCACAATTTATCTTACATGGAACTTTCGTGACGGAAGATTAGCCAAATAGTTCAACTCCTCTTTGATGGACGTATCTTCTCGACAAACCTGATAATCGGTCGTGCTGGCTTGCTAAATAAATTGAAAACATTTCCACTTACTCGAAAAATTGTTACATTGCATCAGCAAACAGAAATCTAACACAGATTGTAAATAGCACTTGCATCCCTCAGTTTAAAACAATTACTCATCCTTGTTTTCGACTGTCTATTCATACTGTTGCCTGTTGCTTGACAAATGAGAAAATATCAAAACGAAACAACTGGGTTTAAGAAAATATTACAACGCAGGTGTACTCAACATACATTTTTAACTTTTAAATTCCACGATAATAAGAGTAGTTATTATATATCTCATTTTTGTTATAATATAGAAAATTCTTAGACATAAACCTTGTCATTGGGTAATTGTAGGAAAACAAAGGTTTTTAGCGGAAATTTATTTTTAAGTTTTGGCATTTGAACCATTCACAGCTTACTTCCATACAGCTGGCAACTTTCTCCGGCGTAACAGGTAAACTTTCTAGAGGAACTTGGATAGTCTCTTCACGAGGTCATCTAATTTTAGGAATGATGCTTTATATGAATATAATACCATTTTATTGTTATTTGGAATTCTAGGAATTGGATATTAATATAATATGATCCGGACATTTTCCCTCTCCAAATTTGAAAAGAATTTGGCTTCGTGGGTGAGCTATTACCTGAAATTTTTGTCAGAAAGGATATTTATAGCTCGAGAATCCTTTCATATAATGTTTTATTATTTAGATTTATATTTTATCTCAGGAATTTTCTTTAAGAAAATTATTGGTTACACGTGCCGTACACCTCCTTGACATTTGCAGTGGAACTCTGTTTTGAATACCAAATACAACTTGAAACTTAATTTCAAATTTTATTGTAGCTCTCGGCAATTTCTACGCCAGTGTATTTTTTATTTCATGGAAATTCAATTATATGATATGTTTATTATATTCGTTGTTATGTTTTATTACACGTTGTTCACATTTGCTACTCTTTCACTTGAAGGTTAAATGTTTTCCATAGGCTCGATGTCTACCATTCTCCTTTCCTGAACAGGAATTTCCTTCGCAATTTCAAGTGTGAACTAAGGAGAAAGGAATACAATGCTGGTGAGATACTCGTTACAAAGAAAGCGTACAAGCTCTGGTGAATGGTGAAAGCTGAACTCCGTTGGATCGGGGACTTTCCTCGAAAACCCTTCCCAACCTTCTCTGTTTGTACTGAACCTTACAGATGCCATTCAGTTATTTTAAATCCTTGCGTCAAAGAGAACCCCATACAGTGTGGATGCTTTCAAGATGTGCTTTAAGTATTAACGGAAACTTCAAAATGTAGCCATTCAAGTATGTAAATATTTCACCCAAAATACAAATAAAGCAGACGTTGTTCATTACTCCGAAATCAAAACTGTTCACAGTACCAATCTCCTAAGGCGACTGGTAAATACTGTGAACAGTTTTTCTATTTTTGGAGTAATAATTCTGGGAAATGTTTTTGTATCTTTTTGTGTATTCAGCTGCAAACTACAAGCAACTCGTAATTTAAAAACTGCGACGAACAAATACATGTTTTTATTAACAATATATTTTTTGTTATGAAACATTTTAACCCTCCCACATACTTAGTACGTAGTAATTCTTAAAGAATCAAAACGTAAATGAGGACAGATCAAGCAACAGCAACTTCCACTAATACACGAATAAGACGACAACATAAAAGTTTAGGTCCTGCATTGATAGATAAAACTGCTTTTGAAAAAATATTTCCTTGAAAATGAAACTGAAACTATATCTATGTTAACCTAAGCTATGAAAACGTGAGCGTTAATAAAACTCAACCTATTGGGAGTAGTCTTTGAACCGAAAATATCTTAATCCTAATATCTTAATCTCTATATTAATCTTATTTCTTAGTTGTTAGGATACTCAACTCTGTTAAATTCTGTATCATGCTGCCATTTTAAATTAAATTCTACCATTTTATCATGCGACATATATTTCCTCTTAATTTTTTTATACTCAGAGCGCTGTTGGGAGTCAGTGAATGGGATTAATGCATTAATGTACAGCGAGTCTTTATGAATGGAGAAAAGTTATTTCAGTAGAGATCGAGCCTCCAGACCAAGCATATTAGTCCGTTCGTCGAAGACGATCCCTGGAAAGACATTGTGAGAAAAATGCGGCATTGAACAAGAACGACATGCGTATTTGCGGGGCTAATGTCTTTCCGCCACATAGTTAGCAATTTACTCGTTAAATGCTAAGAAACTACTGCAAACTCCATGCCAGATGACAGTGCTTGGAGAAAAAACGCAACAGAAGAGATGTTTTGGTGCTAATCAAGCTGATGTATCTTCGGGCTAGTGCTACTGCAACTTGAAAGCCAAAACTTTCCTAAACATATCGTTAGTTATGCCTATGTAAGTTTCGTCTAGCTTCTTACCATTTAAAGTGCGTCCATTGATCTGGTACACCTCCAATAAAATTTGAGTATCATCCGAATATAATCATAAGAATGATAACGAAGAGGCTGAATATTTTCTGCCTCCTGTGAAGAAAATGCATTGAATGTGACACATTAAGTGTACCAGTTGAAGTCTGAATGCACCTCGACTTAGAAGATGGAAGAGAAGAAGAGGGCTGAATTGGTTTGCAAAAAATAGATATAGAATACCATACAAAGAGCTTTTGTTTCATGAAAAATGTACCTGGGAAAAACTGCAAGCGAGGCTTGCAAGTTGCAACCCACACAATCTCCAGCATTACTCGTTCTCAATTCTCAGATGAGTTGTTTCATTACACTCAAATAGCGGTTTAGACTAATAAAAAATAGGACAAAGCCGGAGGGATATTGTCCAAAAGTTCTAGAAAAGGGCATCCCATCTCGTCTCTTGCTGCACATGACACTGTTTTGTTCCAGGCTATCTGAAGATAATAGCAAATAGCTGGTTGAATTTCAGACTTTGCAGTTACAACAAATTAACTTAGCTTGGGTGACGTCAAGGATTTTCGGAGAAAGTTCGCATCGAATGTAAACCTTAATAAAAATTTTATTTTTCGTTTTTGGGTGAAACCCAAGATTTGTTGGGGACATTTCTGCGGTTATAGAACCATTTAAAACTTATTTCCAAGTAGTATTGAAACACATTTTTACACCAACGAATTATAAATTGCTATTATCATTCTAAAAGCTATGGTGTGTGATTTAACTAAAAAACTCAACATTTTTAATAATCACTTAGTTTCTCATTTTGACTAATTTACTGTAATTGATTCTCTGTTTTTCTAAGTATTCATTTCATTTTATCACACCACGGGCTTTCACCTTCTATTCAAATGCAAATCTTCATAATGGAAAAGTTTTTCCTTAACACTCCAACTTAAGTGACTTCTATTCTATAAAATTTTCTTTTGTAATTGAATTTTTCTTGAATAACATTCGCCCACAGTTAAGCGAAACAGAAACGAATGAATTCTTGCATAATATAAATTTGGGATATTGTTTATAAAAACCCACGTCTTATGACAAATATCACGAGCTGGTCGGCTACTGTTTGATGTAACAGGGAAAAATTATTCCGCTAGTTCTTCTTTTCGAGAAAGTCTGTGGAGAAAAACAACATTTATGAAGGAAATTGACAAACGAAGATTTTATAAAGTGGCGTTTATGTCAGAACAGCTTATCTTTTTTCAAATCTTTCTTACAAAAACATGACTGGGGGTCACAACGTGATGTTGTTAATTTATATAATATAAGGCAATCAGTCTAACAAAGAACCTTTTATATTTGTACAAAGGTATCAATGTCTTGTGGGATGACTGGTAAATGGAATCACGTTGGTTAGTGGGCATCACGATAATGGAAATAACTAAACATTCCATTAGAATGTCTTCAATTGTTTTAGTGTTTTTTTAAGATATCCCACATGTTATTTTTTCTTCCTGGAATTTCCCATTTGCAAATTTTGTTACAGTTTTTTAAAACACAAACGCAGCTAAACCCGTCACCTTCACACCAGCCAAAACCATCATTATCTGAGAATACAATCAAATAGGGTAGTGATGCACTTTTTGGGTAGAAAGGCGGAGTTTAACATAAAATATTTCGGGTTTTCGTAAAAGTCATCCTCATCAGCTAGCGCGCTGGTCCGAATGATAGCAAACATCACCTAACCGCAATGCTTTCTCTTTCAAGAAACGTAGACCGACAGAACGCTAGACTGCATTAGAATATTTTTGATAGGAATATATTGACTGAAGAAGTATACGCAAACTAACTTCATTGCAATGAGTGGAAAGTTGCCGTTTTTTATATCCTCATTGTCTAGCAAGGTTTTTGGAGTACATATCAGCGTTCAATTCAGCTGTCTCTCTTCTTCTCTTCAAAGTTTCCTTAATTAGAATTGAAAAACTGTGTTAATTATTAACCCACCACAGCATCATCTGCAATTTAAATGCAATTAATGGTGCCAAGTACGTAAAGTATCTGGATTTGCCCAAACAGTGTATACATATTAGCTAGTAAAATTTATACCACGGCCCACTTTAACTTTGAAGATTTTCACACTTGATCCTTTAATTATTCACTTAAACTTAAGGGAACACAGAAAACTTTCTCCAGCAGAATTTAAGTACTTGTGACGGCCAACCTCTGTAAATTATGTCGCTTTTAAACGTGTTCAGATATCCGTGATAATTTTAATGAGCTGTAACTTTTCAAAAAGTTCAGTATAGTTATGTAATGATGTAAAATTTAGTTTTCGATGTTCTTTACACACTTTTTTCTACCGTTGAACTTTCTATGTGTTTATTCACTAGTTGTAAATATTGCCTCTGAGCAAAAAACGTTATATGTTAAAAGCTTTACAGATTTATGACGTGGAAACATGCAGCGCATAACGTTATAAAATACCAATTTGATAGATTCCAGTACAAATTTTTGGTTAATTTAAGTGCACTTAAATCTTAAAAAATATAATGACTCAACTTCGTTTCATGTGTTCCGAGAAGGAAGGATGAATGCAAGAAGTATACGATGATGAAACTTCTTTTATCTCGTGAAAGCCTGTCAATATACTCATGTCTCTAAGCACATACCATAGAAAATTGCAATGAAAATTAGTACAGTAGCTCATTTTATGACTACGATGAAATGAAATCCTCCCACTCATCCCAGTTAGCAACGGGGCCATGCTAAAGTTGAAAAGGACAAATGACTTTCATTTTCACCCACGGTTACAAGTTGTGACAATAGACGTTGTTGACAACTAGTCTCTTTCCGGGAACATGACAATATAAAACGAAATTAAATTATGAAAGTGTCGTGTTAAAACATTGGATCACTGAGCTGAAACATTTGCAGATTACAAAGCTAGTACCTACCTCAACGTTTACAGCATTAATATACGACATTTGGGATTTACGTATTATTTTGTAAACAACTGGTATTTTTTATTCACCAATGACAGATGACTGAACAACATGATTGTGGAAACGGAATTGATTTATCGTTCTAAAAAATATATACGTTGGTTTGGCTGCGTGTCAAATTTCGTCACCGTTTTCTTTGAAACCTGTGTAGGAACTGCGTTTGGGAATTTGTTGTTAGTACAATGCGTATTAATTTATTCGTCACGTAAAAAAATTTAAAGTTTTTAGCACTTACAACCAGTTGTCCTTCCTGTAATCTGCCCAAGAGCAGACGTTTGAAATTTACGGGATATTGAAATTCATTGTAAAGTTGATTCAGTTGACAGAAACCTGAGATTTGGCAAACTACACTACAATCGTGCCGTTTCATAACTATACTAGTATTTTTTGTGCGAATATCTAGCAAAGCCGAGAACTAATAACTTCATTTTCTGAGACACCCTTATCTCATTAACTACTTCTGAATGAAGACATATCTCTTCGGAACAGCTGAATGCAATAGAAATGAGGTATGGGTAAAGTCTTACACAATTAGTGCATGAACGAAAATAATTGAATTTGTCCCAACATACACGCAATTAAGTGTGCAAACGATAAATTAATCCATAGAAAATAGTACTAATTAATGTCATCATGTCTTGTGGAAAGTTCGTTGAGCAATCATTCGAAGGCGTTCACCGACATGGGAACATAAAACTACTATGCTGGCCGTTGAAAGGTGTGTAAATTTCACTTTCTCATTTTTCGTTTTGAAAATTTTAAATCTTATTTCCTGATTACGCGGAATCACAGGATATACCCATAACCCATCACTGACTCAGAAAGATATAGTACTCTTGATAGATAAGCAAACAAGTGTCATTCTGTTCGCGATAGTTCAAAGTAATAGCTTCGTAAACTCATGACAAGCAAACGCTCAAGAGGATGATTAAGTATGAGAAATATTATTACTATGTATTATTATATTCCCTACTTTTGACACTTTTCAGCTCACTTAAACCCAATTTCTTGGGCTTCCGATGTAAAATTTAAAAATTTGTCCTTAAAATATACACTCCAATTTTACAACATTATTGTGCAGACAAGCACGATATATTTAACGAGGTTTCTCTGTCTTCCTATGACAAATTCAAACTTCACGCAGAAGTGAGCAACTGTTTTGATTTCACATGAATTTTCTTATACATTTCTTATTCATATACGTAATATGTGCGAGCTACGACGATGCGGAAATATTATTATTTTTAATTTCATTTTCAACTTATGATTTGGTAGAGCATCGCCTACAACAAACTTTTCATATTGCAGCCGTGCGCAACAATGACCTCGTTATATTCTTTACAATTAGAGTTATAAATCCAACCCCCACTGAAGTAGTAAAAATGGCATTGAATTAAAACTAACAAGGATACATATTTATTTACTGATCACTAGACCATATATTTTGAAGATTGAGAAGTTAGATGACTAACATAATAATTTTTACAGTATTACATTATTAGATACTCATTTCTATATGAACATGATACGCCTAAAACAACTTGGGACAATGATTTGAAAAGAAGACCATAATATTACCTAACTTTTGTAGTGCCATCGTAATTTATTTACAGCTCCACTTATAAATAATTTGTATTGGTGAGTGCTCAACTAGCCCTGCTCATGGCTACGGACTGTCAAAAAAAGCTGCTTACAAACATAGCCTTAGTTTACCTGAGTATGAAGGAAACTTGACGGGTTTCGCAATTTGTTTAATCTAATTGCAGACTTTATCTGTTAGTTTCTCTTCCACTTGTTCTTGATTAGAATTTAGCATTTAAAGAGAGAAACGACATTTGCTTACTGTTTGAATATTCTATATTTCCAGTTCGCGTTTCAAACAGATTTTTTATTTCATGCAAAATGTAGCTAAATCTGATGACGCATGAAAGCAATTACTACATTTTGCTTGTTTTATCACCCGCTATGATACTGACCCCAAGCGTTTTAGATTTTGCTGGTAATGCTGGAATTTGTTTTTGTTATTTCTCTAACCTATGTTTCTGTGCTGTCTTCAAACAAGCTATGTTAAAGTAAGTTTGGCTGTAATACAATGACGCTTTATTCCATTTAATTCCTTCCTTCGGGCTCAAATAGCATCTAACATCTCCGGAATTACAGATCAATGGAGCAAAATTATGCTGCTCTCTTTGAACCGTCCCAAACAGACTTTGCTCCAGACTAGAAACATCTGGTCGGTGTTAATATTGAGTAAAGTAAAACAAATTACGTGTATTATGTTCTGAACAAATACCCTACCTAGTTCCATTTGCAAATTAATATAACCTGTGGCGTTTCAAATGCCGAATCATCCCTGTTATTTAAAATGTAGACGTAATATATCATTACTTTGATTTGAGCAGCTTGTTACCATCCACCTCGCTAATAAGTACAGTTTCTGTTTTTTTCCATCGCGATCAATTTGCTTTCCCCGATAATTAATAAAAATTTCAAGCTCAAATACATGAACATAATGAAAAACTTCAATTATTAATTTGTTATATGCAAATTTCATCGAACTTACAAATCTCCAGTTGTAGTGAAAAAC
>JAQGAP010003094.1:0-13194 GCA_034697805.1 Orchesella bifasciata | reverse complement strand
AACATTTTTGTAGTGTTCGCATTGCTATTGCTGGGTCTACTTTGTGCCAGTTTTACTTTTTTGGTTGAAACAAGAAACAGAATATACAGGATTTTATCCTTTGTGGTCATTCAAACAGTTAAGGTAGTCAAGACTTTGGTTGGATCCACTGGAAGATATATATATGTAATTTTAAAAGGATTAAGAAATGTATTGAAATGATCATTGTTTATGAACAGACGAGGTAGCATGCCTACTTTTAAGCTTAATCTCATCTTCTTCATCACGATTTTGATGTGAAACTGAAAATGCCACATTAGTATTAGTCCAATACAGTATTAAACTTATGTTAACTTTGTCGATGAATTTATGTATATATAAATTAATAATGCATATATGCATTTTACTACAAGAATTAAACTTTTCAGTAATAATGTAAATAATCGTGCTATCTACTGCTTGTGATAAGTATATACATATATCCAATATCGAAATTATAATGTATGACTATGAGATGCAAAACTTTCTATTTTGTTTTTGAGTAAATCAGAGCGCAGCTAACACTGATATAGTGCTATGGAGACGTTATGGTATTCCTAAGTTAAGACAGCGATTTGGAATTGGTTTTTATGGATTTTTATTAATTCAAATTAAATAATCTTACAGTTATTCGTTCTGTACAAGCACATTTGACTGACTTCATCAATAATCCAGTGAAATGGAGGCGTCCATTTACGCAGTATTTTAGTTGGTCAGCTAAATAGGTTATTAAATGTTTCCATTTCAAAATCTGTGTAGACTGTATGTAAAAAGTACGGTTGAAAACTAATTATGGTTCTTACTTCCGATCTTCGAGTACACTTTGTAATATTTAAATTACAGATGTCATTGCTGTTCAAAAAAGTACTAGAAAAACTAATACGGCCACGAAACCATGTTTTTGGAATTATGCAGTTGGTTAATTTGGAGCCGTTTTGCATTGGCACCAAAGGCTGGTATCTAAAAATAGAAAGCAAAACCCCGGTTTGAAATTTTATCTTCTTTCTAACAAAAAAAGAATGAGGTCTCTTCAATTCTGACTACTTACACAAAATTGGTTTGACTGTATTGCGAATAATAATTTTGGCTTACTTACCCCCGAAACTTCAATATATGGTTAATGGGGCAATGGGAGACTGGGTAAAGTTTCGCAACTTCGGTTGTAGATAATACGCTGAATGTATGAAGCAAATATAAAATGTGTCTGAAAATTTGGTTCCATAATTCAAAACTGCAGACAGCAACTCAGGTATAAAATTGTGGGTGGGTGGGTATTAATAATATTATAATTAATATGTAAATGTGACCAAGTCTGTACTTTATTAAAGAGGAAAACACAGATATATTCCTACCATAATTCTAAAGCTTTGACCAAAAGCGGTGGACTAGTAATGACAATTATTATCTAATTGTTTAAAGGTGTCACGCATGGGACCCAATCTCAAATTCTGAGAGCGTTTGCACGTTCAATCCCATTGATAAATTCAAAGCTGCATCCAGATTGATTGTTGAGTGAATTGAAAAACTGGTATACAACTATCAATTTTTAAGAGTAAATTATGGATTTGAAAGAAATCTGCCAATAAAACCGTACCAACCCATAAATAAAGAAAACAGCTTAAGTAGTTTCATTATGGTTGGAAGAACAATTTAAGATAATTACTTCTAAATTGTGCTTTCTATGGGGAATGTCCACTGTGAGTCTGGTTTTGACAATCTTATTTAATTTAGTACATTCTTGATATTAGAATAATGGATTTTACCTTGGTTTTCATTCAATAATTTCGTCTAGATCCAGTCAAAATGCGTGTTGGAGCTCGACCAACCTAACGGATTTTGATGTCCTGCCCAACACTCAAAGTGAAAGTTGGCAAGTTTTACTGCATCACTGTGGCCACGATAATTACGTTCTTTCATCTGGTTTGGGACTACATCATTGATTGCATCATCACTTTTCCATGAGCAGAGCGTGCACTAACCCAAATTTGTGTAAAAAAATCGGAATGCTCATCATTATAGCACAGCATCAGTCTCAATTAATTGCACTTCAGTTACAATTATTCCCAAGCATATGATCATAAAATTAAGCTTGAAGGGCATTCCGATTTAGCCCATATACGAGCTCGATTCAAATCTTGACTTTAGTTATCGATTGGTGAAAACAGAGTTGACTCACTACGTTTGCAACATATGCTTATGGATTAATATGTTATCTAGACAGTTGTCTAAACTAAATTCATCATGTTTTGGATAAGTAATAAACTAATAAAGTTCAGACATCGTGTCTTAACTATCGGGAATCGCCATTTATTTGCTCCCTTTAAACATATGTAAGCATTACACCATCCACACTATCAACGCCATATTCCTTACAGTCATATCGAAATGTCCCAGTTTATCCTTTTAAAACTGATATTGTACATACATGCTAAAATCTTTGAATACCAATACTTGAGTTTGTGGTTCTTTATAACCAAGTCTAGTAATTTAATGACACAAAAAGGTTTTTTGAATTTTCTAAACCGTGAGCTTATCTTATACTTATGTTGGCATTTTATGTGTTCGGTTTAATGTTTTAAGATAAAACAAATCGCGTGTTGGTACGCACAATAAAAAAAATTGTGGACCATTCCATGTCTGGTTTTGCAAAATTTATACCTGTTAACTATCCGCAATCCATTATATTCTGCTAATGAAAAATATACTTAGGCTGGTGTAAAATATTACAAAAAAATGTCATGTCCTCAGCGTTTGTCTTGGGAATGGGTAGAATGGTGAAAGCAATTTTTCCTTCAATAATTTACATAGTTGGATATATGAGCTTTTCCCTCTGGTTCTACTACATTTTCGGACAAATCATAATGGTATACATAATTTTAGAACGGTATTTTAGAAACAATTCTCACTGCATATATTTCGCTTCTATTTACCCTCCTCCGTTTTTCATCTGCATTCCCAGTTCCTAATTTATTACCTCCCAAACACATTTTTAAACTCGAAGACAATTTATCGTATTTCAAAGGCTGCGGAATTCACGTAGTTGAAAATCATTTAAATTTAAAAAATCAGCGCAATTTACTCCCCCATATATGGCTGCATTGTTTGACCGCCGCTCTTTGACTTTGAAGGCTTGAGTTTCTACAATTTGGCCATGTCTGGACTGTTCTTCGTCCAGGTTACGAGAAAACGGGAACAGATAAACCCTTGCAACCAAGAAGTTCCCTTCAAGGTGGATTACGGTTGGCAAAAGGCAGAGCTGACGCTCGTCTTCGACTTTATTCTCCCCACGAAAATTACTTTTTTAATTGAGCAGCCAGATGCTGAGAGCCCAAATCGGCCTAAATACGTGAGCCAACTCACTTGTTTGAACTGTAATGAATGGCAGAAAATAAAGGAAAGATGCAAAGGTGTTGATATGAATTCCCCTTAGTAGGCTTGGTTTGTCAAACATCAAGCCCTGAAGCTGAGGTGGATATCGAAGAGTTAGTTTTATAAACTCCAGACAAGAATAAAGAAATAACGCCAGAATATCCATTGAGTTGGAGAGATTAAGAGGAGATGAAAGGAAAATCAAGTTATTGTAGAGGAAGTAACATCCACATTGGGTCAACTTCTGCAAAGAAAACTACTACAATTCAAAAATTCTACATGCATGATTTAAAAGAGAAAGACATGCAAGACGGAGAAGTAGCAATGGAACACCTACTTTTAGATTTACTTTCTCCAAATTCAACCGTATTCGGAAGCGAGATGGAAAGCAGTTTAATGATTGCCGCCTCTTTTTTCCCCTTTGTCAGCGTATCCAAAGCTGTAACGATGTTTTCAGAATCTGTTGGATATGTCGGGAAAATGTCGCAAGTTCACTTCATAACTTGCGCACCAATCGCTGAGCAAAGCTGGCTTTCACTTACCGGGCTAGTGGCTGCTTTTCACGGAGATCTCTGGCTGACTTTGGGTGTCACCTCGGTTGCCAGTGGATTCAGTCTACATATTTTGCTACAGCTTTCAAACTACGCGTCAGGTAAACAAATTGGGACGTCCCTTTTCTACTTGGCATTTGCATGGGATGTCCTGTTGGGTCAGGGAAATTCCGCAGTGGATAAAATAAAATGGATAGGGGGCGCTTGGGCATTAGTCGGAGTTGTTGTGACCAATGCATATTTAGGAGACAACATCAATATGCTCACAGCTCCGCTCCCAATTAAAAGAATGGAAACTTTTGACGAACTTCTGGAAAAGAACTTCACAATCTATTCGCAGACAACTTCTGGAAGCAGCAGTGTCAAGTTGCTGGGACACCACTATAAAGGGGGTGGTCCAGCATTCGAAGCTATATTTAAAAAGCTCAAACGTCAAGGTGGGGCATTGGTTGGGGAATGGCCAGAAACCATATTCACGCGGCTTTTCACCTGCAAACATTTCAACATGGCTTGTATGAAAGCTGTGAAAATGTCTTGGAAAATTGAAAACAAACGTCCGAAATCATACGAGAGTGTGGATGATTTGGCGAGTTCAGGAGATGCGGAGTATTACCTTGATTCAATTGCGAGGTGCGGACGGGATGCTTACGTGGAGACCAAAGATACGTTGGATAAGGCATATCTTAAATTGAAGCAGAGGCTAAAATTGAAGCCAAAGTTGGCTGGGCAACTCACAATGAGCAAGGACACTTTTGGGGAATTATGCGAAAACTGGAAATTTGCAAATATTCCTTGGTCTGCAACACAGTTTTTGATTAGAGCGCATGGGATGCTGGAGTCGGGAATAGTTCAGTTGTGGAAGGAATGGATTTACTGGGTGAGTACGTATGGAGATGAAATCTCGAATGGTAATACAGATGGCGAGGATGAGGATTACAGGGCTGTCTCACTCAATAGAAATATTCGAGCTTTGTTCGTTTTATATTTGGCAATGTCGGTAGTCCCAATTTTTTTTTGTTTGCTGGAGAAAAGAGTAAGCAGGTCAGCTTTTGGATACGTCCTCTGATGAAAAGTTTTCAAGTTAGATTGGCAAAATGGGGAAAGAAAGTGTGGCAAAGAAGTAGGGGAATGATTGTGACGGATATTACTGACGATCAGTCGTACTATTACGATTAACTATGATATTAACTCATTTTAGTTATGATTTTGTGACAAACAAAAATCTGTTATAAAGAATAGAGGTTAGCTTAAAAAAAGTATGTTTCAACGGCATTTATTTGACATTTTGTAATTCCCAAAAACAATTAGGTCGATAACTGTCAAAACATTTTAGGGAATTTCTTCCTAATACAGAAGTTTCGTGATAAGAGTTTTGCAGCAGCATTTGATACCAATACGTATATAATACCAACGTGAGGATCTTATGATGAAGTAAGCTTTTACAAAATTCGGAGTAAAACACCATAAATATTTGTAATTTCGTCAAATATCCAAATTGGGAATTTCGTATATGAAAGTTTTGCAACCTGTCACTAATAGCTTGACAATACGATTTGGTAGTATCAACTAATTATTAATTGGAAGTTTGTATTTATTAATATTAATCAAGATGGTTTTTTAGTTTAAAAAAAGCGGGTTTAACTGCATATTTTACCCGCTTATATATGCCGAAAATGTCATTTTTCTAAAATATTATGCCGGACTCATTTATTAAAATACTAAATATGATGATTTTCCTTTACTTTAATTCGAAAAAGTTAACACGACACACCACAGTGGGGCCAAAGTTAGTAAAAACCGGACATTGGAGACCGTTGGTGCTACAGCGTTATTTTTGGTGTCATTCGACGCGTTTCTAGCTCAATAGTTGATGTCCGGTCCCCGTTTGAAAATTTGACCTCTGACGTTCACTCTATGTGACCTTTAAAAATTTCAAACGTTCTTTCATGTCAATTAGAATATGGAAGTCTCGGAATATAGTGTCCTTTACGAGTTACACATTCTTGCCAAGTTTCAGCTCGATTGGTCAATTTGGGCCACCGCTACCGGTTTCCAAACTTGGAGGAACCTTCGTTCAAGCTGCACTTCAGGGCCCTATTGTGGAGAATAGGTGATATTGCCGCAGGTGGAGTAAACTGTATTGGAATGACCACCGTTTCAGAATATAGTGTCATGGTTTGATTTCTGCATAACGAGCGCGCTTTTTTTGAAAATTGACCCTGAAGTTGTACAAAATAGAGTTCCCATTCACGTGTTAGATAAAGGGTGGTTTGTAACTGAAAGTCGATTTTTGAAAGCCATTTTATTAAAAAAGCGCGCTCGGGTTGCATAAATCAAGGCATGAAACTAGCAACTAAAAAGACGATCGTTCGAATAGAATTCACTCCACCTGCGGCAATATCACCTATTCTCCACAATAGGGCCCTGAAGTGCAGCTTGAACGAAGGTTCCTCCAAGTTTGGAAACCGGTAGCGGTGGCCCAAATTGACCAATCGAGCTGAAACTTGGCAAGAATGTGTAACTCGTAAAGGACACTATATTCCGAGACTTCAATATTCTAATTGACTTGAAAGAACGTTTGAAATTTTTAAAGGTCACATGGAGTGAACGTCAGAGGTCAAATTTTCAAACGGGGACCGGACATCAACTATTGAGCTAGAAACGCGTCGAATGAAACCAAAAATAACGCTGTAGCACCAACGGTCTCCAATGTCCGGTTTTTACTAACTTTGGCCCCACTGTGCACACGATGTTTAATAGTAAAATTAAATTTTGGTTGGTGGTCACGTTGTGCTTCTTCAGGTTAGGAATAATTTAGTATTTTGCTACCGAAGAAACCCCAAAACTACCTGTCAGCAAAATTGCTTATAATTTATGCATAGTTTTTAAACTCGACACTAAACCATGCTATCACGAATCTATAGATGTCACGAAGGGTTTTATAAAATGGATTATGCAAAGCTGGGGGACCGCGGTACATTTGTGTACCGAAGTACTCCGGTACAGGTACCGGTACTGGACCGGTACCGGAATTTGTACCGGTGCTTCTTTGGAAGAAGTACCGAATACCTGTACCGAGTACCGGAGCTTTTTTCAAGGAGTACCGAATACCTGTACCGAGTACCGGAACACTCTTTACATTTTATAAATGCTTAAAAATCTGGTAGAAAACTTAGTCTTTGGAGCACTTTTAGTAGTTTTTAGTCCGAAATATTATGATTTTGAGCTATATTTGTCCATTTATACTGATTTTACCAACTGAATTGTACAACTACATGTATAAATGGGCAAAGAAAAATGTACCGGATTGTGTACCGGAGTATTGTAAGTACCGAGTACCAGTATTTGTACCGGGGGTAATTTTAACAAGTACCGAAGTACCTGTACCGAGGACCGGACCGGTTTTCTCATGTACCGAGTACCTGTACTTTGTACCGGAGGTGTTCCGGTCCCCCAGCTCTGGGATTATGTAGAAACCTCACTTACGATATAAGGTTTATGTTCAACCCTGCCCACTTTAGAATTTGCTCTTTGTTTAATTAAATAAAGACGGTTCTAGCAACTTTATCGCATTAAATCTGAAACGCTAGAAGGATAAACCACGTATTATCCCCTCCAAATAATTTTCAGAAAATGAAACAGCAATAATATAGCAAAGAACATGATTATTAACATCTTCCTTATCATCTTTCTTTTTTTACACCCTTCCTTTTCATCGCTATCAAAATCCCTATCAAATATAATATCCCAAACCAACAAAAACACAATTAAACTTGAAGACGAACTGTATTTCTTCAAAGACTGCGGAATCCACGTAGCTCTAAATCACATAAATCTCCCATCCCGTTCCCCCAACGACGGCTCATTTTTCCTAGAACCGTTTCAAAAACTCCCAATAATTTTATCTGTTCACCGCTACCGAAAATCAAGAACTAACACCGACACGCAATATGCCTACCAGGATGACAACATGTACTGCGACGCAAACCCCATGCGAATGGCATCCAAGCGAGTTTTTAAATTCAAAGCCGCACCACCACCCAAAGTTAACTGCCTTGCGCAAATCTACATCGATCCGGCTCCATGTAAATACTGGGTTTTTGGGAGTGCCAACTATTTCCAGGGAAAATCCAAGCAATATTTTACCGGCGCTTATCTCAACCCAATATTTGACTACAGATCTGAAGACAAAAGCTTTGAGGCTCTGAATGACTACAACCTTGCAAAATCGGGGCTATTCTTTGTCCATGTTGCTAGGCTCTACAATTTTCAAATTGATTTATGGGGCAATGCGCCACTTTTCAAAGTTGATTATGGATGGCAGCAATCTGAAACCATGGTTGTATATAACTTCATTCAGCCGACCAAAATTGTGTATTTGGTTGAACAAGTAGATGATTCAGCCTCAGTAGCAAACACTGTGACGCGCGGTGGACTCCTTTCCTGCCACAACTATGAAGAGTGGTTGAAACGCCTGTTAAAACTATGCAACGAAATTGGCAAAGGCAATCCACAAGTTTACCTTGTTTGCTATACCATTCAAATTGAGGGTGCGGCGGAGCTCCCTGGGATTTTGTCTTTACCCAAGGAATCCCAGGTAGCCAAAACCGAGACACCCCCAACTTGGAGAGATTTGGAGATGATGAGATGGAAGTCGGAAGAATGCAGAGGCCATAATATTCTTATAGGATCTCCTTCTATCAAGAATGTCCTAAAAATTGATAAGTTCTACATGCCAGATTTGAAGAAGCCAGGGATGGAGGAGGTTAATGCGGCAATGGAACACCTTATTTTGGGCTTGCTTTCTCCAAATTCAACTGTATACGGAAGTGAAAATAAAAATTTGATGCATACCGCGACCAACTTTCCATTTGTCAGCGTCGTAAAATTCGTAAATATGTACACCGAGTCGGTAGGCTACGTTGGGAAGCTCTCGCAAGTTCACTTCATAACTTGTGTTCCACTAGCTAAAGGAAGCTGGCTTTCTCTGAACGGGCTAATTGCCGCATTTCAGGGAGATCTCTGGCTGACATTAGGTGTCGCATCAGTGGTGAGTGGGCTTTGTGTCCACTATTATCTAAGAATATCCAAATATATTACAGGAAAAGGGTTGACTTCCTCCCTGTATTTGATGACATTTGCATGGGATGTCTTGTTGGGACAGGGGAGTGCTGCCGTCGATAAAATAAAATGGATTGGGGGAACCTGGGCTATTGTTGGAATCGTGGTGACAAATGCGTATCTTGGAGATAACATCCAAATGCTGACAGCCCCTCTGCCCATCAAACGAATTGATACTTTCGGGGAACTGTTAGAGAATAATTTCACAATGTATTCAACAACTTTCTCAAATACCTACATGAAGATAATGGGTGACTTTTACGAAAAAGGGGGACCAATGATGCAGCTTTTCTACATGGCAATGAAAGCTCAATTGGGTGCTGTGCTTGGAGAATGGCCAGAAACCATATTCACGAGGCTTTTCACTCGCAAGCACTTCAAAATTCCGTATATGACGGCTAATGAGATGTCTTGGAAAATTGAGCGCAAGAAACAAAGAAATTATAAAAATACAAAAGACTTGGCTAATGCAGGGGCTATGGGATACTACCTGGATTCTATTGGAAGGTGCAGACGAGATGCATTTGTGGAAACTAAGGATACTTTGGAATTTTTTTATCTAAAGCTGAAAAAGTGGCTCAAATCCACAAATCCTAAACTGGTGAAGCAACTCACAATGAGCAAAGATACGTATGGGGAACTCTGCGAAAATTGGAGATTTTCAAATATTCCTTGGCCCGCAACACAGTTTCTGATAAAGGCGCATGGGATGCTGGAATCGGGAATTATTCAGGTGTGGAAGGAGTGGATTTACTGGGTGGGTACCTATGGTGGTGAAATCTCAAATAGAGAAGCGGAGGATGGCGAATATAGAGCTGTTTCATTATATGGAAATATTCGAGCTTTGTTCTTTTTTTATTTGGGAATGTCGGTTGTCCCAATACTTTTGTTTGGTGTAGAAAAATGTAAACATGTAAAGTTTGGGAACCGTCTCGTGGTGAAACGGGTTTCAACTTATATGACAAAATGGGGTAGACTGCTGTGGTTTAGAAGTAGGGGTATGATTGTGACGGATATTACTGAGGATCAATCGTATGGTTATGGGCACGCGTATTAATTTTGTTGTACTACATGGCATTTAAATTACTATCTACTGATTATAAGAAAATTCTTCATCTGTGCACACCTACTTTGTCTCTAGTATTTCACATAACGTATTGTTTGCACTTGGAATAAATTAAATGATGAGATGATGTTTTGTTTGATTTCACAAAAAAATTGTTTACCATAATTATCGGGAATATTATGCCGGACTCTATTAATATTAAATTATGATGGGGTTGCTTAACTCGATCACGTTAATGTTGAGATGTTAAAAGTTGGTTCGTGGTCACGTTTTGCTTCTTCAGGTTATGAATAATTTATTTTTTGGGTTACGCTCGAAGAAAACCCGAACACATGTGAGGAGCGCTGCGCTAAGGCTTTATGATTTATGCATGGGTTTTAAGTTGACATTTAATCATGCTATTAGAAGTCTACAGGTTAAGTTGGTTTTATAAAGTGGATTTGGATTTTGTAAAAACTTGTCCCTTACAAAACGCGGTCTGTTTTCAATCGTCCACACCCTGGATTTTATTATTATTATTATTATTAGGAGTTTATTGCAGATTTCTTGTTAACAAACATGATAAATGATGCTGAAATCCATTTTCCACTTCATTTAATTAAGTAAACCGTTCTAGCAACTTCGCATTGGGTTTAATGGATGAACCAGGTATTATCTTGTTCATATAATTTTCAGCAATACAACAGCAACAATATGGTAAAAAACGTGACTGTTAAAATTATAGTCATTATCTCCTTAATTGCACATCCTTTGTAACGGATAGGGATCAGTACCTTTCCGGAGTGATACAAGTATTAGCATTATAGAAGTATGTAGTCCTGTCAATGTATAATGTACTATGAGATATCATGTATGACCGAAGATGAGATATACAATACATAACTCAATGTGAGATCTTCACAGTTCACATTGGGACATGAGAGCCTCAACAAGTCCTCCGCTCTTCTCTCATTCCTTTCTTTCCCATCCATAGCATAAGTAATCAGTACAGTAGATTAGTTCTCGCGTATTCGTTGGCACATGTACCATTTAGCTGCTAGTTAGGCGAAGCACACAGCAAGAGGCATGTGGTTCTTATACCTTCTGCCTTATCAAAATCCCTATCCAATTTGATATCCCAATCTAACAAAAACACAATTAAAATTGAAGATGAACTTTATTTCTTCAAAGACTGCGGTATCCACGTAGCCCTAAACCACATAAATCTCCCCTCAACTTCCCCCAACGACGGCTCATTTACCTTAAAACCGTTTCAAGAACTTCCTATCCCATAATTCTTTCGCTTCACCGCTACAAAAACTCAAAAATAAATACCAAAACAAGATTCGCATATAAAGATGACAACATTTGTTGCGACACCCAACCCATGCGAATGGCATCTACTCGAGTTTTTAAATTCAACGCGCATCCCCCTCCCAAATCCAACTGTCTCGTACAAGTCTACATTGATCCTGCGCCGTGCAAAACGTGGCTTTTTGGTAATGACAACTATTTCCAAGGAAGCAATATTTGGAGATGAGATGGAGATGAAAAAATGGAAATCGGAAGAATGTAGAGGAAAAAATATCCACATTGGATCTCCTTCGATCAAGAGGATGCAAAAAATTGATAAATTCTACATGTCAGATCTGAATAGGGAAGGAATGCGGGAGGAAAATGTAGCTATGGAACACATTATTTTAGGCTTGCTTTCTCCGAATTCAACTGTATTCGGAGGTGAGAAAGAAAATTTGATGCATATCGGATCAATTTTCCCGATTGCCAATGTCGTAAAATTCGTAAATATGTACACAGAGTCGGTCGGGAAGCTCTCAAAGGTTCACTTCATAACTTGTGCTCCTGTAGCAGAACAGAGCTGGCTTTCTCTTACGGGGCTGGTTGCTGCATTTCATGGGGATCTCTGGCTGACCTTAGGAGTCGCATCTGTAATGAGTGGGCTTTGTGTCCACTATTTACTAAAGGCATCCCAATATATAACAGGAAAACGGGTGACTACCTCCCTGTATTTCTTGGCATTTGCATGGGATGTCCTGTTGGGACAGGGGAGTGCTGCCGTCGACAAAATAAAATGGATTGGGGGAACCTGGGCAATTGTGGGAGTTGTGGTGACAAATGCTTATCTTGGGGATAACATCAATACGCTGACTGCACCTTTGCCCATCAAACGGATTGATACTTTTGGGGAGCTATTGGAGAATAACTTTACAATGTACTCCACAACTTTCTCAAATAGCAACATTAAGATAATGGGAGACTTTTTCGAAAAAGGGGGGCCAATGTTAAGGTTTATGTTCATAGCAATGAAAAGTCAATTGGGAGCTTTGTTTGGAGAATGGCCAGAAACCATATTCACGAGGCTTTTCACCCGCAAGCATTTCAGTATTCCGTATATGACGGCTAATGAGATGGCGTGGAAGCTTGAACGAAATAAACAAAGAAATTATAAAACTGCAAAAGACTTCGCTAATGCGGGGGCTACGGGATACTACCTGGATTCTATTGGAAGGTGCAGACGAGATGCATTTGTGGAAACGAAGCATACCTTGGATAGTTTCCATTTCAGGCTGAAACAGAAGCTCAAATCCATAGATTCTAAGCTCTTGAAGCAAATCACGATGAGCAAGGATTCGTATGGGGAATTGTGCGAAATTTGGAGATTTGCAAATATTCCTTGGCCCGCGACGATGTTTCTGATTAGAGCGCATGGGATGTTGGAATCTGGGTTGATTCAGGTTTGGAAGCAATGGATTTACTGGGTGAGTACATATGCGGCTGAAGTTTCGAGTGAAGATGGCGAGGATAAGGATTATAGGGCCGTTTCACTCAATGGGAATATCCGAGCTTTATTCTTTTTGTATTTGGCATTATCGATAGTTCCGGTGTTTTTATTTGGGGGCGAAGCAAGAAAATATGTAAAAAGTTGTAAGCGTTCTGTAATACAACGGTTGGCACAATGGTGGAAAAGGCAAATGCAGTGGTTTGATAACGTTAAGGAGTCAGTTCGCGTGAAGTGGTGGGTTTTTGTCCGCGATTTTGCTTGTTCATTCGCTCTATACCATAGAGAAAAAT
>JAQGAP010003093.1:0-13195 GCA_034697805.1 Orchesella bifasciata | reverse complement strand
TCAGTCATGGATGTTTTCTTTCAATTCTAATAATAAAATTTGATGCGAATCAGAGCAAGCCAATTATACGTTACATCTGTCTAGAGTTTACAATGAGAAGTCTATCACGTTTTATATCCGTGGTTTGGTGCAAGTCACTTTATATAAATAAGGTAGAACTCTGAATTTGTTCTCAATTAATTTTTTGTGCGTTCCCCATCCTCATTTTTCTCTGAAAATATAACATGACAGTAAATTGTAAAAATGATATATCCGTTTTGCATTATTTGGCTTGTATGAGTTCTTCGAGGGAAAAAGGAAACTTTGCAAGATTGATCCCTTAGGCTCAATACAAGATGAAGAAGAGAGGGAAAAGGAAGATGAGGGAAAGAGTAAGTAGATTATTAAAAGTAAAAGCTGTCTACTCTTTTTCTGTACTAGCAACCTTACTCCTGGAACTACTACATGCTAGTCGTCATGCTTAAAACTAACAAACTCTCTTGGATTATACAGGGACATCCAAAAAATAATAAAAAATGAGGAGAAAGGACGGGAGAAAAGTGAGCAAAAATGTATACACGAAGAAAACTCTTCTTTTTGCGAACTTGCTTCTCCTTGCTTCATATCCTTTTGCCCTTGTGCGTGTGAGTGTGTGTCTGATGATGGTCTCCTGTCTTGCATCAACTTTTTAGCCTGAGATTATATATAAAAACGGAACAAATACATGCATTCCTTCAGCGGGCATGGAAATTTTTTCCAAATGAATTTCATTTAATATCTGTAAATCTTCCATTTATTACTAGCAGTCAGGTGGAAATTTCACCGAAAGTGAGCCGGAAGATTGTGGATACCCGCGGGTGAAAGCTGGATCTTTACTTTTCGTTAAGCAAAGGTTCCTGGGATGGAATAGGAAATGGTTGGAGTCTCACAGGACAAACTTTTTGATGAGCGAGCTGCGAGAGAGGAGAGGAATGTTTCTAGCTCGGTGACTACGATAATAATAGTAAATGCACTACAAAACTACCACACTACTACTTTCTCCTTCGCATCTCTCCAGCTTGGAGGAGTGCAGTGTATTGGGAGAACTAGATGAACTTGGATGTTATATATAGTCCATTATTCCTCTGAAATGAAGAGTGTACAATGATTTCATAGGAAAATAACTGGAGAGCTAGTGCTACTACTGCTGCTGATAGTGGCTTGGCTACGTTTTTCTTGTTTGGTAGCAGCTCATCTGTTCCTTCGCTTGCTTTTCCCATCATCATCATCATTCTCCTCCTCCTTTTGCTCACCATGTTGACTTTATTTCTGTAAGATGATGAGAAGGAAGGAGAAGATGCTACAAGAAGGAAAAAGTTGCGTTATTTAGCTTTTCTATATAGTAATCATCGTCATATCTTGGGAAGAAAGTTGAAAAAGTGCCACACTGCCGCTTCGAATGAAGAAATCCTCGCTTACATCCGGACAAAACAAGAAGTTGCAACACAAAACTCATAACAGCACCTGATAAGAAAACTAAAGTGTCATAATTTTTACAGCGCTTGCCTCACTTCTTTTCTCTCCTTTCCCCTTTTACACAATACGAGGGGCTGTAAATGTACAAGAAGTACCTTTCTTCTCTCTTTAGCATCATCGACACAAAACAAAAACTAGCTACAGCTCTCATTATCAGCCAATGCACCCATCCCATTAAGATTCATTCCAAGATAAAATATGGAGAAGGAGAATATTAAGTTGGGAAAATGGGACAGAGCAGAGCTACTTCCCGGAATCAAATGGGCTATATAGAGCAAGATAAAGGTGTGCTATTGATTTCAAAACAGCCAGACATTCAACACTCAAGTCGATTTCTTCTCGTATATCACATCATCAGAGACACACGTTATATGAACACAAGTCTATCGTTGAAGGAGTCTTGCCACCATCAAACCTTTCACCTTCACCTACCCTTTTCTTTCTACTATTGAATATTCATTTGTAAATCGGCAATCAGCATCATCGTCATCACATCATCCCATCACCGTCTATTTTGCGTCCTGTACTGCTCGAGTCTTGTTTAAGCAGCCCCATTACTGAGATCAAAGGAACATCAAAAAGTATAACTTGACACGACGGAAAAAGTTGGGCTCAGTCTCCCAGAAAACATTTTTTCCCTTTAATATTCACATGCAAAATGGGTAATGAATGAAAGACGAGTGTATATATCATCTCGATCGTGTCGCTCAATATATTTCTCCGGATAAGAACGAGGAGGCTGAATATCTGTTTTTCATTTCGCTCCATCCGTGTCAAGGTGGTTCTATACTCAGCTTTCATTTCAATGTGACTACCTGACCGGAAAAAGGAGACATAGAGAGAGAGAGAAACGATACGACAACTGCATTCCCAAATGACATTGACAACTACTTTCCTCCATCCATCCCAACTACCTATGTTCTCTTTTGAGTTTCTTGGTTTTCATAGCCTTTATCTAAAATGAGATGTCATCATGATGCGACCCGCATTTTAGCAGGGCTTCATCGACTCTTGTGCAAATGGCTTTCGTCATGCTATGCTCTTCTAAGTACATTTCATGCCTATTATTTCAAGCATTTACTGCAGTTTGTTTTTCATCGGATGCTCGGCATTAAAAAAAGGAGTGAAATGAAAGCACACCCAGTTTGTTTTTTGAGTTTGATTCGAAGCACAGCTGTAAAATAGGTAGAACCAGCAAAAAGGAAATTGGGATTAGAATGCATAATAAGCATTTTAGATCAGTCTCCGGTGTTTTTTTCTCCCATCGTCATTATCGTGATCGTCGTGGGGGACACAATGGGCAATAGAGAAGGGACGGAAATGAGCAATTTAGCGTAATGCACGATAGACGAAGGGAAACCCGTAGATTTTTTTGCGCTCTTGTTTGTGTATTCCACTCTACTACCTTTAATGGTCATATTGCATTGTGTGTGCACATGAAAATGGAATGGGGGTATATATATGGATGATGATGATCATGATGCTGATGCTAACTGCAACCAAGGAATGGAAAAATTTGTCTCTTGAGAGAAGAAGATACGTTTTTTATGATTCCACATTCAATCCCTTTCCCCTTTCCATACATGCTTTCACTATCTCCATCACGTGCCGTGCATGCCACCCGTACCATTTACTATTCAAGTACATGCTGGAAAATGTGTATTTTTGGAAATGATATCTAATCAATGTATCTCGGCATTCTCTCTTTTTGACCACAGCCATGTGATTCAAATGTAATGTAATGAAGAGATAAGGCATCCTCCTCATCATCAATGTGCACTCTTCCCCCCGCTGTTGAGTTGAGGTTCCATATTTTCTCTGCTGAAACCGTTTCGACCTTGAATACCAACACAAATCTCTTGCCTCGTGTCTATGATTCTACACTCATCCTCTCTGCTCACTACTAGCTTTCTCCTCATGACTATTTACCATGACTTGAAAAATACCGTTGGAACCTGGAGACCAAGATCACACACTGAAATGTACAATCGTACACCTTCCACCTCCTCAAACACACGCTCCCCGTTCCAAGCAATTCTATATCTCAATATCGAATCTGCCTCTGAAAAAAGCCATGACCATTTATTTAGTGTAACCTTGAGATATCCCATCATCCCAATGGCTATATGGTGGCTACACACACATTCCTCGAATAAATTATTGCTCTTCGTGTGAACTTCTTTCTCTCTCCTGATTGCATCGTCTGTGGGAGAAAGACCACTTCCACTTTACGTTCAGCAATCCTCTCCTCCGAAACAGTGGGTCGTAAAATATATAATCAAAGTTGTACATTTATTTTTTCCTCGTGTATAACGACCACATTGGAGAAAAGGACAAGGGCATGAGCATAAGCATTAGATTACGACCTGTTCACCAATGCAATATCCATCCACTCTAATTTTTAATGCGTACATGGTCACAGGTAAAACCAATAAAGAATAAAACAAGTCGAAACTTGCTCCGTATTCCATTTTTATTTTCCAAATTCCATAAAAACCGAGCAAATGATTTCGATGGCTGAAGTGGAATGTAATGGAATGGAAGAAGAGAAAAAGGAACAGATGATGATGGCGATGGTGGTGGAGGTGCGGTGGTGGTGATAAACTCATGTCATTTGTTATTATTATGGTTGCACAAGAAAGGGAATGTATTGCTAACAAAATACAGAGGATGAAAGTATTTTCCTTCGTCTTCTTTAGAGAATGTTTTGGTAATGCTTCTTGTCGTAAAAAAGATCATTGGTTTTGGAAGCAAGTTGTGTAGAGTAGTTGAGCAGACTCTGTTCTTCTTTTCTTAACTGTTGCCCATTCTTCTTATTCTCTCGTCCTGTCCCTACTTTCTTTGGTGGAGACGACAGGAGTACACAAAGTGCCTGATTTACTTATTTTCCTTGTGACATGTAAAATGTTTTACTCTTTTTCTTGAATTGCCTTAGCCAAGATTACATTGCATTTGCATAGCCCATAAAAAATGCTTAGGACGAAAAAAAGAACACGGAGAAAAGCCATGATGCCATCATTCACATAATACACATATTTTTTCTCTTTACTTGTTTTCTTTCTTTTGCTTTCTCTGTAGCCCTACCTCCTTTCAACTAAATCTTGGATTACTCGCCGTGTGCTACGCCAGCCATGCCATTGTTGTCTCGTCTATTACATTACTTACACATTTGCATTTTCTCAGATTGCCATTATATTGTTGCTTTCTTTCCCCCCATCCCATCGACCACTTTCCTTCTCAGTGGATGGATATGGATGAGGTAATACCCATATCCTACGTAATGTAATGAAATAAAAATAGCTCACGACAACAAAGAACTCGAGTTCTTTCTTTAAATGCACAAATCTGTTGAATATATTTGACGATACTGTGGGCTAACGGAGGGAAAACAAGTCAACCAAAAACCATGCAGGAGTGAGTATCTGCTCCGATTTTTTTCTAGCCCCTATTCTACAAATTCATTCCTTTTAAAATTTAAAATGAGAAGGGCCTACTGGAGTGAAAGACTTGTCTGGCAATAAAGTTGAAAATTTAGAAAGAAAGAAAAAAATAAAAAGTATTGACAAACCTACCTGACTGGTCTGGGCTTTATGAAAGCCATACATAAGTTATTCGATATAACGTAGTCAACTTTCTCCTGAACACACCATAAAAATCAAGGAGACGGAGAAACTCTTCGTCTGTGTTGGATTGAGAGAGTCGGGGAAAAGTAGTGAATGTACAAAAGAAAGGCGTCACCACTTTTCCCTCTCTTCCTTTTCCCGAACTACATACTCCAGAAGAAGGAGAGTGAAAATATAGATTTTAGAGAGCAGAAGTCGAACAAAGAAATGGAATTTCTTGAATCTAGTTTCAAATACGTTCAACAGTCCAATAGAGAAAGATGACGTGGTGAAAGTATTTTGCTTTCTTTTCTCCTATCTCCGTAGGCAATAGAGCACAGAGGGGAAAATAAGTACGGAGAGAGATGGATGCAACAGAGATGGAGATGTTATGGACATGACGCACTAAAATATATTATACGATGCTCTTTTCTTGAATAAATTGTTTACCTTCTTTTCTCAAAATGGATGGTAATGGTAAGTGTTGTCTAGTTGTGTTGTTGTTATACAGTGCTCACAAAAAAAGTCACGATTGTGTTTTATGACGAACCTTAGATATGCTGCTAGAATTCGAAATAAAAGGATATAGCGACTATGATGATCATCAAAAACAGAAGAAAGTGGATACTGTTGTTCAAATGGAGTGCTCTTGAAAATAATATGCTTAAACCCGACCATGTTGCTTTTATAAATCTACGATGTGATAGCAATTATGCCCATTTATTTTAAAATTAGAAGCTCTATGTCGATGAGAAATTTTTCGGTTTGTTGATAATACGATTTTTCATCAATCAAATGCACATTGTTGCGTTAACAAATGAAGCTGAATTGTACGTTTACTGATTAACATTTACTATTTATTACAATGACAAGATTTTACCTACGTAGAGGTTTGGTATTTGAACTTTCACTTCATTTGGAAGGTGAAACTGCGTATCCGGAGCCCACACGCATTATAGCAAGGAAACACAAAAACTTTTTCATGGGTTGTCCAAAATGTTTCTCTCCATAAAGGGAAAGTTATTTAGTGATTGTAGACAATGAGCTGGAATGTGAAATGTGTCATTAGTGGAGACTGTGTCTTGTAGCTCCCAAAACAAAACAGTCTGCTGAGAATGTGAAGCACATTCATTTTCCACCAGTTTTCGTGAGCCAGTAAAAAGACACAGAGTCCAAAAGTTGTAGACCCAAAACTTTGGGATCAATACAGAAAGTAGGGGGAAACGAAGGTGGAAAGAAAGTCTCTGGGAAGAGTAGCTTCCTTATTATTACTTCCATCAGGAGCACCATCATGAGAAGAAATGGTTGTAACGTTCCACAATATTCTTTTGACATCTCCCGTTAACCAAACTGAGAAAATAGAGACAAAATGCTTTATGCGTTCTATTCCAGGTATTTTTGTGCAAAAAATCTGTGGAATCATCATCATCATCGTGAAAACCGACAAAGTCTTGATATCGAGCCATTTTCTATTTCCACCTTTTTTCTCTTTTTTCCCTTTTCTCCATTCATTCTTATTACAACATTGGCAGTTGGCTACGTCGTGAGTTGAGTGAAAAAGGAGTGAAAAAGACGAAAACTCACACTTTCTCCCATGTTATAATCAATAAAAATCTGCAGAAGAGTGAGAGGGAGAGAAAGGGGAAAATGCTGGAAGCATCATAGTCATCATCATCATCGTATCATACAAGAGAAAGAAAGAAGATTCGTCGTCTTCGTCGTCGTTTCCCGTGGAAAAATTGAAACCTGACTCAAACCAACAAGATTTACTGCTGAAGAAGCACAAGCACATGTACTTTGTAATGTAATGTAACCAATACGTATGAGAGTTGTTGAGTAGGTAGCTATAAGTATGTATGTATACCTTTCCAGGGAGGATCTGTAACAGCTTATGAGTTTTTATTTGATTCGGTCGGTGCAGTGTACCCAGCATTATGAGCATGAAAAGCTTTTCCCAATTTTCATGTGCCGATCAAAGAAACTTGGTTCCTTGTTGTACACAGACTTGTATATAGATTTCACTCTCGAAATGTGATCACCAGCCTCGTCTTAAGACCATTGTAAATAGACAGCGTGGACCCAATATACTTTCCTCCTGTATGTATGTACATAATCGGACGGAAATAAAACACAGCAAAGTTTTTTCTGCTTTCAAATCATCTTTTCCCTACTTTGCTACTCAACTGTCCATAGGAATAGAGAAAAGTTGGAGAGTACATCCGTACAATGAGCTGCGAGGAGCAATGCACTTTCAAAGGATTTTAGTTTTCAGGAAAAAATGTATACAGTTTTCGACCGTGGTTCCCATCCCTTTTGAAGGGGATGTGATTAGCGACCAACCTTTTTCTTGTACCCATCTCTCTTCTCGTCTGCGTGTGTCTTTTTGAAAGTGGGAACAATGTCCCAACGAGGATATATGTCGTGTGTGAGAGAGAGCTCCCCTTATGACTTGTCTTCTCAAAGTGATATGAGCTGAGAACTGAAACTTTCAAATCTTTGTGAGACGAGAAATAACCACGGACGGAATGAAATTCATATGCTTCATGCTTATGAAACACTGCTCTGGTTCTGGTTTGTGGAGAGCCCTGTTTCTATTTATTTTTGGGGAAACCAAAAACTGGTCTTTTTTGTTGTTGATCTAAACATCTAGTTTTCAGCTTTGTCGTTTTATTCTATTTCTCTTTCCACTCAGCCGGAAATTGTCATTGTGTACACATAGTTTGTTACACATGTTAGCATATAATATTATATCGAACAATATGGTAAAATGTCTTTGTGCAAAAGGAGACATTTGCACACACACACACACAGAGACATTAATAATACGTTACTTTTTCCTGTCATTGTACGTCTGTGCATGTGTGCTATATTATATTCATCGTCAAGTATTTTTCTGATGTCTCATTCCCGTTTGGAAGTGTTCTCCTTCTCAAAAGAGGTTATTGAACTTGCCGAGTTTATTTCCAGTTTGTCATCATATATGAAGATGATGAGGATGATGTTGACAATGCCTTGCTGTCTTTCGGCTTTCTTCACATTCTTTTCCGCATTCCTCTCTCTCTCTCACTGTCTTGGTTGATATTGGTGCTCAGCGTTGCGTCAATGTGTAAACTTTTTTTCTGGGAGATGTCAGATTTCTTTTTCCCATTAATATATCGTACATTCACTTGCATTCTGAGGATGTTATGATGATGGGTTTGGAGAGTGAGAAAGGAAAGATGAGAGGAGAGTAGATTAAATAAAAATCAAAAGCGACAGAGAGAATGGAGGGAGGAGGATGATGTGAAAATGGGGAAATCTTTGAAAGGTGATGGTTGTCTCTCTGTATGGCTGTGGATAGAGATGAAGACGAAGACCAGGACATTTATGTTAACTCTTAAGATGGGAATAGGATGGCTAGGTGAGAGAGTGCGAGAAAATATGTATGTTCGTATGAAATGTTGATGGATCTTTTGAACAAAGATGTGATGTAGGTTATAGCATCATCACAGAACATGGACATTTACCGAAAGAGTCTAGTATAAACGTGGCGGTGGTTGGTTGAGACGAAAGAGCCATTTCGTTAATGACTTGACCCTGATTAAGAGTGACAAGGAAAGTATCTGAATACAAAACCACATACGCAGCTGTCACTCACCAACCCATTTTCATGCCACTATAGGCAGCATATTATTACTAAATTTTATATCCATGTCCTTTTCGTTTTCTCCTCCCGTAACTTTGATAATGATGGGAAAGTAAGAAAAAGGACTTTGAGGCACAGAACAGAGAGGAGGTTCTTGAAGATGTGCCTTAAGATATCGTTTTTTGTTCGTCTTCTCAAGTTTGTTAGTTAGTAAGTGTGTAGATGGGTATAATATGCGGGTGAAAGTATGTTGTAGGTATGGCTGACAAAGCATCACACAAGCTACGTGACAGCAAGTTACCGCTTGAGCAAGGCAGTAAAACCAGAAACATGAGGATGTAATGTTAAATGCATTTTCTACGACTTTCTCCACATTGTTCGAGAGAGAGGAAAGCCACATGAATGCATGTGCTGAGAAGGAAACACTGTTTTGTGCTTTTTCTCTCTCTCTCCCTTTCCAACTCCCTCTCGCGCGTCTTGTTCTTCGAGTGAAAATAGCCCAATTTAACTTTCCCCTTTTCTGTCATGTTTTGAATGACAATTCTTTCCTCTCGCTCATTTGCATTATGTATATTTCCAAAACATATATTGTATCTAACCTTATTTTCCCCACGTAGCTTCACTATATATGAAGGAGAAATCTTTCAGCGTTTAACCCAAGATGATGAACATCCTAACTATATCTACTTTTCGACAGAGTCGAAAAAAGTTTAAAGAAAAGAGAGTCATCAGCGAAAGCACGTTTGAATGGAGGAAAAAGAGAAAGGCACAAGGAAAAAAGGAAAGAGGTCAACCTCCGACTTTCTCCGTGTATACAATTTTCACTCCTTCAAAGTTATATTTTCACCTCCTTATTCCAGTGAATGAAAGAGCGTCTATTGTTATGCGTATTTGGAAATGAGCTACTGCTACTGAGCTATATGCATGTAGAACTTGGCATATAGCCTTCCTTAACTAGACGAATTTTTATGTATCTATTTTCTCCCACTTATTATTGCATTACTTTGACGTTTCTCTCCTTCATCATCCGCCGTCAGATAAGTATGCGAGTGTAGACTTCATATTTACATAGCAAAACACACAATACTATGAAGTAAACTGGAGGGAAAAGAAAGCTGCAGAGTTTAGTTTTTATAAAAGAACCCCCAAAAAAATTGTACCGTTGCGTTGTTAGTTCGTGCTTTTTACTTTTTCACAGTTTCTAAGATCTATCCTTTGAAAAATGAAAAGATCATGCAAGGTTACATTTAATGACGGAAATTCTAAAAAGCACACAGAAATATAATGTGTCGAATGTGTGTTCACCATAAAAGTCGCTACTCCACACGGCACGTCAATGAAGTAAACATTGGAATGGTTTCATTATACATGTACATAAGCGAACATTTTTGTGTAGACATGGATGGAGCGAACGAGAGCAAAAAATACATCATCATTTAAATTACCTCTTTTTCCTTTGAAAACTTGAGAGAGAGAGAAAGCTACACATTTCTACGAAACCGAGAAGAGAAAGCCATTCGGGGGAAAATTACTTACAACTTACAACATGAGCACTTTCATCAGCATTGAAGAATTAACAAGGTAGTAGTAATAGTAGAAGCCGAGCTGCGGAGCAAAAAACGTCCCCCTTTTAAAACTTATTTTTGTCTCCATGAAGGAGCACATTCATAGAAATTATTCTGAAGTTAAAAAAAGTGCCGAATGTAACTGGTTGGCAAATGGGAAAGTATATGACAGCATTGGTAAAAGGGGCTCCCAATTTTGTATGAAATGAAACGGTGTTCAACAATCCATTTTGTAAAAAAAAGTTTAATCATAATCCAAGCATGATCCACTTTCAAAACTTGGTCGCCCTTTTTCAACCCATGGGCTCAGATAATACATACGCTTAAGGTACCTATTAGAACACGTTCTTGAGAGCCGCTACATGTCCTTAGGATTTTGTGTCACATTCAAATGAAACCACAGTTTTATTGGTGTAGGTAGATTCCACACTCCTCCTCAGACCAAGAGCAGTAAAATTACGGAGCTTTAAAAACTTGTCTGTACTCAGATGTTCAGTTTCAGGAAAAGGCAGTTGTAGAGTAGAATATAGGGCAAACCATACGACAGTAAACAAGCAAGCATATTTCTGCATCAGCATGATTTTACATACGGAAGCAGTTAGCTATATACTCATTCCGGTGTATTCATGAGGGTGGAGCAGAAAGGGGGAAAGATTTTGCTTGAAGCATCGTCTTAACTCGTCGTAACTGTCACCAAACTCCAACCGTCGCATTCATAAGCTTTCCCTTTTACTTCTCACGTTATGGTTTTGTGGTCAGTGCTACTTTCCTCCGATTATCTTGGCTGTAACAGTAACGAGGTCTCTCCCTTCCCGGCTTTGTTTGATAGGAAAGTAGGTCACTTTCCCTGTTCAAACTTTGGGAGAGATATTATATTTTTTGCAAACTCAATATCGCATAAATTCTTTCTTTCCAACATGAAGGAAAAAATTACTGTTTGACCGAGTCTACCTGCCTTTTCTCCTGATTTAACTGTTCCTTTTAGCGAAATTAGGTTAGCAATGAATCCTTCAGCTTCAGCAAAAACGCTTACATGAGAACAAAAAAGTAATATGCAAAAAGCAATTCATGACTAGCTGCTATTAGCGTTGGCGCTATAGTTAACAAAAAATGGAAAAAAGAAATCCAAAGTTTTTTTTGAGCACTTACCGTAACAGATGAGGACAATAACGATGAGAAAAATGAGTTTTTCCATGACCCACACACGACAGGAAAGAGTAGTCTTGATGGTGTTGGTGAAAGGTTATTGGAAAGTGCGCAAGATACAAAACAGGGCGAGGAGAGGAATATTATGTATTTGCTTTCACTCAATATTGGTGATGAGGTGGCTAAGTCGACGAAGAGGATGAATATTATGGTGATGATGATGATGATGGTTGCTGGAGATGAAACTGAAAAACTGTAATAAAGGTGACCTACTGGGCCGTCACGACAAACACGAGTCAGGGAGATGCATACAATTGAGAAAGTTGGAGGAAGACAACAACGACGAGAAGAAGGAGGAGGTGGAAAATTGATGTGATAGAATAATGATACAAAGACAAAGAACGGGTGAACTTGTGGTTGTAGCAGTAACACTAATAGAAATAGGAGCAGCGGCGGCAGGAGAAGTAAGAAGGATGACAAAGATGATGATAGTGCTGGTAGCAGCAGTAGTAGTTGTAGTAATTGTTGTTTTTGATGATGAATGAAGCGAAGGAGAGAACAGTAGTGATGTAGTAGATAAAGGCAAGACCACTGCTGTGACGTACCAGCCTGATGCATGCATGGCATTGCCTGCCAGCCTGCCCGCTTGTTGAAACCGATGCTTTCCCCGTCTGCTGGAACAACCGTGCTTTCCTCACTGAGAACAATGCAATGTGTTTGTGAGGATAATATTTACAGTGCTAAATTATAATTTCCTTGATTACAATATTGTTTTCTTGGGATGCTTTTAACCCCTCGCTTTCCCCATTATAATTTGGCTCCAGAGTTTGGCGCTTTCACAATGAGAGTATATTCTTTTATTACAATTATCTTATCACCATCCTCTACGTTCCTTCCCTGTGCTCACATTCCCTTTTTATTGTCTTCCATTTCCGTCATTCGTCCGTACGGTTTGAGGAAAAGTGTTTGTAGCCGGTAATCAGTTTTTATTTTGTGTGTGAACTTATGTTAGTGTGTTGTTTTATGGCGCTATTTCACTCCAACGATAATTTATTGGAGAGTAGGAATAAGATGGAGCATGTATATGTATGTGTAGCTCAACTAACTGAACTAACTAGATTTCTACGTATTGGTCTACTTGAATCTCCAAACTCTACGTGGGCTGTCACTACCAAGCGTAATGATTTGTCCTCGTTGTTGGTGGTGGAAGTTTTTTTTTACAAAAAAAAAGTATTCCTTATCCTATTACAGCCCCAGCGTACATTTTTCCTGTTCCTGGAAAAATGGAGTTGGAATAAAATACAATTTTCACGGAAATCTACCACCAAACATCACCACTTTGGCTCCATCAGTCTTTTCATTTCACTTTCCCTGCTTGTAATAAATAGTACACCGAATAGTACTTCCCATTCTGTTCTTGTTTATATCTCAGTAGAGTAGCGATTCACCTTATGGAAGACTAGGCGACGAAACGGGTCCTCTCTCTGCAAAGTACAAAAACAAGATGGAGAGAAAGAACACACGAGAACATGAATTACTTTTACAATTAAATGACATTTGATTAATTGCAATCCACTCAGTTGATTATACTTGCATGACTTTCATTCACTTTCTTTAAGTACTCCTTGTTCAACTTGGTTCAATTTAATTTCGTTGATGCACGCTCAGGTTTCTTATTTAAAAATTGAGGCTACTTCACTCTATTTGTCTAAGACAAACGAACTCTAATTGAGAGTGGAGAAAGGCAAGACAAGTGGTGGGAA
>JAQGAP010003092.1:0-13196 GCA_034697805.1 Orchesella bifasciata | reverse complement strand
GTCTTTTCACGGTTGTAGATTGTAGAATGAACTAGTAGGAAAACAAAAAATGTCTCTTCAGCGAAGGCTCCTTAGCTTTTTGTTGGTTTGCCATTAATCCTTCTTGGCCCCAGCTAGCAGCTAAATGAAAATGCATTAAGATATTTTACAGTCAACAGCGTGACTACCAACAACACAATCAAATTTTAAACCACAAAACAATCATGTCTGTTTTGAAATTCTAACAAGAGCATGATGATGACATGTTTCATAATTTAGATTCACAAAACCACCTCATTAGATGAACTGAGATAATATCGAGATACTACAACGAGGCATTGCAAGCTCGTCTTATTTGATTATGATAAAACTTGCAAAAATAATAATCATACCTTGATCAAATAGAATGTTACTGCTCCACATAGCCCAAAGTAATCTATATTGGTTTTTCTCGCAGCTGGAAACGGGCAGGTCGAATATTGAAATGAGAGTTAGGTAAACACAGAAACTGGAGAAAATGCATATTGACTGACATTCTAATGTTCATATAACTATTGGAGCACGTTTCCAATATCGACTCTTTCATTTTGCCAAATAAACCAGATCATCATCATTCATTCGTATCCATCATCAGGCTATTTAACGAGAATTCAACCACACACCAATGGAAACAAGATGAAATTTTATCATATCATGTGGCCTTCAGTTTTAGATATTTCTTTATTTTTTGGTAAGTGATGAAAACAGGAGCAGCTATGACTGTTCATGCTTGCTAGAATTAAATGTAATATTCATGATGATGCTTCATCCTGTCATACTTTTGCCTCATTCTTAACCTTCACACTCATCCTTAATCCCACTATGAAAATATAATTTTGCATAATACATTGCCCATTCTATGAACTCTAATGCGTCATATATGCTTATCCTGAGTATATTGCATCCAAACACATATTCTAATTTATGTACGTACGAAACATTTAGTACTTCCAGTTCAACCTATTGGTTTTAGAATTCCAAAGTAATCCTTCTCAACTCCATATGAGAACTCTATATGAGCAAATATTTACACGATGCAGAGATGAAAATTAATTTGCGATAAAAGCCACGCAAAAAGTTGATTCACAGTGCTATTTAAACTTTGCAAAGAGCAAAAGCTAGTGTCAAAGCAGGAAATTGGAACTCCTTGAATCTAGTATCCACAGATTTTATTCATATGGGATTTCAATCTCCAATTCTCAGCTACTTTGAATTTTTTAGATTCTGAGAAATAATAAGATTTGCATTTGATTTTAACTTGAGCAAAAATTAGTCAAAGTGTAAAAAGTTGGTAGATGCAGTCTTCTTTTTACCCAACACATATATTTGTTTCAATACATATAACATTTTGCAGGATTTCTTCCCTATAATAACGCGCATTAATGAAATATATATTATTATGGTTTATCGCAAATGAATCAGATTAATTCTAAGCGGATTTCCAAAGGAAGTCAGTCATCTACAGTCTAAGCATGTTACATGAACGAACTGCATTGCATCAACAGTGATCCGTACACCGCAAATTTTAATAATTTTATTATGTATTATAAAAGAAAACGAAGTACATTAGCAGCCACAATTGGAAGATTACATACTTCTCGAAGGATGGCTTTGAACAGTTAAACGTTTATTTATAGAGCCACGATGCTCACAATCAGTATGATATAAGATATTTTAACGAATCATCCGAAAGAATTAAAACCATGATGTAAGTACGATAAAGTATAGAAATTGGTAATAAAACTATGACAAGGCGCAAATGCTCCTAATTTTATGCATTCATTACGCAATCAAAATCAGGAATGCGTGAAGCATTGAAAGCCTGTACATTTTGGAATGTTCACTTCGTGCTGAACGTAGACTGTGAATCCTCATAACCTTCTTTAGCTATGTAAGGTATTCGCGCATGTATCTGGTTAAGATCAGAGATAAATTTAAATTGCTTGTCACGGCAGTTGTTGGCTCTGAAGATGCGTCGAAAATAAATAGCGTAAACTCCGTGTTTGTTTACACAGTAAATACTAATGACTGTTTACAGCGCTGCGCTTCCGACTTGTGCATTGTACCCCATCATTGTGTGGTGTTGTTTTGCCATCTTATGATTATCAGTCATCATAGCATTTCCATCCACAATCATTAATAGACAGTAAATTATTCAAATGCAGCCATTCAAAGTGACATGCATACACCTAATTTGACCGAAGAATGAGTAATACACATGAATTTTCTCCACTGTCGGAATCATAGAGAATCCGTGTAGTTTAGTTTAGGGACCTTTTTTTCGTTTTCAATTTATGTATATTGTGGTCGCATTGAACACTCGTTCCTCATGCTCATGCCTAGCACAATGCATTTACTGAAGCGTCATATATTCTCGTTGAACTTTGCTTCTTGCATTATGAATTTTCCGTGTCGTCGCGTTATTAATCCCCCGGTTTATATTTTTTTATCCATACTTGGGACACTGCTCATGCTCACACGTGTATACTGATGAAAATTACACCAATGTGAGTGCGATTAACGTGTCCAACTATGCTCACGAACGCAAAGTCATCATCAAGCAAATCAATATCGAGTTTTTGACATGAGTACAAATGCAGCAGCATAATACATACTTTTGTATGCAGCAGAAGAGTCACCACATAATGAAAATGCGCTTCCTTTTTTTTGTTCCCCGGAGAGCCAAAAAGGAGTAATTGCTTACACGAGACAACTTGCAATCAACTCTTGTCATACATAGTTAATGAGTCATATTACTTCAATGTAGTTTAATTGGTTTGACGACTCCGTTAATATGTCTTTATACCTGGGCTACATGCTAACATAACATAATTTTTTACGGCCATTTTTTGGTCAAATATTACAAAACTACAATATTGAATAAATAAAGTTTTATTACTTCAAATCATGAACGAATTTTATCTGCAGTAAACATGAGTTGTTTTGGTTGTTTGTGTTTCTTGCTAGTAATGTTTGTTTTCGAAATACAAACTTCTGCTGTACACCCAATACGAGTAAAACTATATAATTACTTGAATTGATATGTGTCGATGAGCGGGGTTAGATTTTTGTTTTCTGAGCTCTTCTGGTAAAACAAGGTGGGTAGAATGGCCTTGCAAACCACCCCTTTTCAAAGCCCTGACAAAAGGTTGAAAAGCTTCTTTATATCCACCCACATCCACCCAATCATGAAAAGTGTACGGCCAAGTTGAAGCTCACAAAGTCAGCATGAGCAAATGCGTGCTCATCCGTAAAAGATGGTTAAAAATTTCGATTCTTAGAAAAAATTGGAACGAGAATTGGAGGCAGTTGCTTCCCACAACCACCACATCCGATTACAATAAGCTTTGATGATGTACTTTTTCTTTTTGAATGTCTTGAGAGGATGCTGCTAGCGGAAAAGATGGCAATATGCACACTATTATTGCAGCATTACTGGGCAAACTAGGCTTTATGTCACAAGCAGAAATACGATTTTGATGTACATTTTATTTTTGTTAAATTTATTTTCCAGTTGAATTGCGATTGGAAAGGAATGAAAGGAAAATATGGAAAAGGGATATGTGGGGTGACTCCAAACCCATATTAGTCAGTAATAGGAGGAAGTATAGGATCGGTTGTATGAGACCAAGTAAATTCACATTGAGCTTGCACTCCTTCCTCAGGCAACTAAATAGCCTTCAGTCAGATCTGGCCTAACTCATCTTATTTCATATGTAATTTCTGCTCATGCATGCTTTTGGTGGGGACGCCACGTGAATAAAAATTAATGGGAGCATATGAGACTTTCTCCCACAACTTTTCACTCGTTTCGAATTGTTCCGTGCGAAAAAAATATCAGAGTTGCTTGGTGTATCATCAGTTCACCGATGAAAAAACCTAGTTCTCATCTTTCTTCCATCATACAAAATCATGTTATAGCGCTAAGTGCACCTAGTTCTAGTACGAAAGGGATGAAATGTGAACTACTAAAAAGTCATCTCAAGGTCATGGAAAAAATCGGTTTGTGTATTTAACGCTGCTGCAGCGCCCTGATCTTTAAAAAAATAATAATTTTAGGCTCACGCGTAATTGAAGCATCTCTGATCAGATCATAATTCATTTAAAAAGGGTTAGCAAAGTTTTTGCAGAGTTTTCATTAGCTCCGTTTTATAAGTGATAGCACAGGGGAAATTTTGTAGACTTTTATGAAAAAGAACCAATTTTATTGTTCACTAAATTGTTGGATAACTAACAGGAACGTGCGTGTTCTTGAATCTACTACCAAACCTATATTTTTTCTCATAGACAGCGGAGAAAAGACGGCTTGATTTCATTAGAGCAATTTCGTACGAAAGAAAAGGTATGCTCTAGAGACCAGACGATCAGACAGGGAACCTACTGTCGGTTCTCGTACACGAAGGAGGTACACATTCATCTACAGTATCTTTCGAGTAGTTGTTAGTTCCAACTATAACAGTCAGTCAGTTGTGATGCATGCGGGACGAGGAGCGAAAGAAAGTCAAACGAGAAGACTGTTGCTGAGCTTATCTCCGGCTGTTGCTTTATTTTTCGGAGGATGAAATACCTTGGCTGGATTTTATTGTTGTTAGTTATAAGTTATAAGTACGAGCAGCTTGTACCTTTAATGCTGGAAACATAGCTCTATATTCCTTTTGATTGTAATCATCATCCTTTCCTCCATGCTTGTTCCTCTACAACAAGTTCAAAATCAGATCAAGACAACCAGATTTCCGTTCTATCTTAAAATGTTTACTGGATTCCCCTTCCATTCTGCAAGAGAGATCTACTATACTTTCCGCTCGCGTTTCACAACTCCTCTTTTGCTGCTAGTAGAGAAATGCGCCGGAAGACGTGATTACTTCATAAAGCCTTAAAGCATTTTTCCTAGCATTTGGGATTGGCATAGGTTTATGTACTTAAGAAGCAGTAGAGAAGTTTATCCTGCTGAATGTATGGCTAGGTTGTAGTTGCTATAAAGCTATTTCTGTACATAAAAACCTTTTAAGCTGTTACATGTAGAAGAAAGCAACAGACAAGGGGAAAAAGAAAAATTATGTCTTGTCGAATGATAGAAAAAAGTCGGTACAGAGAAACAGAGGTAAAAGTTTCAGCCTTCAAAGCTATCATTATATATACCTTCACGTATAAAAGGTCTCGTATACCTCAATCAATAGGTATTCACGTGCATGTGTGTAGGTAAAAGCTGCCTCGTATTCGCATTACCAGCATTCCTTTTGTACAGACAAAAATGAGTGAGAGAAAAGCTGAAGGGAGAGCAAAGACTTAAGAGGAAACGATGAGCGACAAATAAGTCGGTAGAAAGCTCCTTCTTTTACCATCCTAAACTTGTGAGGTTAGAAGAAAGGGGCAAAGGGGAAATGAAGAATTAGTGCAAGTGCAAATAATACCAACTAGTCTTGGCATCCTTTTCGAACTTAAGTTGGAAATCAGCAAGATGAGATGAAAATCAAGTAATGAAGGTCTCTACACATGTGTAGGGATGTATAAGAGCAGCTTAGCTTCCTCACGGATTTGAGCAAATTCAAGTGAATTGCATAGATTTTTAGATTTCCATCCAGCCACAGCGAAAAAGCAGTCGTCAACATACTTCACTTGTATGTATACTAGCTTGAACTTGCAATGCTAAGGTTGGTTGGTTGCTGGTATTTGCTTACAAGACTTCATCCGAAAGGAATCAAATTTCTACTAGGTGTATTGGATATATGTACGTATGTAACTGTGGATCAGCGAACGGTTGCAAAAAGCAAACAAAGATTGTGTATTTGGTTTACCTATTTCTATATTATTCTGCCATAAACAGAGTCGCAGGGACGAAATCAGAAGAACGCTCGTTGGATATCCTAATGCATATAATATGTGTATGTACATTTATGTGTGCAGTAAATTCCAGATAGCCCCATTTCACTTTTATTTGCTAACGAATGTGAGTGTGAACACCAGCATCACTATTTTCTCATTTTGATTTGACGCTAATAGTAAAATAAAATCATTCACTTACTAAGAACACATCCACGTATCTATCTACACACCACAATCCTAATTACTTTATTCGAACTCCTTCAAAACGATTTCTCGTCTACACAACTATCCTAAGGACAACCACATCATTATTAACTGCGCAAACGACTTTCTTTGCTTTTTCCCAACAAATCCGTAAATAAACAAGAAGGGAGGGAGGAATTTCGCTTCCACAATGAGACAGTAATAGCTTTTCTCTGAAACTCTCACTACCACGTACCATTTTTCTAATTATGCAGGAGGAAGATTGTGATAGGCATGAAATGGCAAGGTTAAGATGAGAAAAAGTTCAAACATTTTAATATTGGAGACGTATACTCATGAATGTGCACATTTTGCATTTTCATATTCTTGTTATTATGAATGTGATGATGAAAAAATTGCCAAAAGTTGTCCTTCATGAAAACAGTGCAATAAGCAATGAAAGGCGATAATCAGTTAAAGTTTATCCCACTCACTCCTATGCAGCCTTACAAACAGGAATTCAGTTAGAGTTGTTTCAACTGTTTGCAGAGGAAGAAAAAGTAACACAAAATTCAATAAATGTAGCAATTAAAATATCGAAAACTTGTAGGTTTTTTTTAGATCCAAACATTTTACTGGTTTAAATTTTTTGTGGTAACAAATGTAAGTTATTTAGCGCTTACGTACAAACATGCCAACATTAAAGCCATTTTAGGGTCGCGCAACAACTTGATTTTTATTCCAGCCACAAGATTTCATTCAAAGTTTCACCACAAGATTAGTAGCAAAGAGTCTACAAAAATGTAAACTTTATCTTGAGCTTCCATTTACTAAAAGTCAAAATAAATTTCAAAAATGCAACTATTATTGAGATTTTGTATCACATCCGACACAGACGCATGGACGGACAAAACCACCAAATCGAAGCCCATGTTCTTACGCAAGCTAGTTGCAGGTTAATAAAAACAGCATGACACGAAACTATGTTGTGTAGGCATGAATAATGATGATGGTGATGAGATGATGATGCTCTTTTGCAAAACCAAATGAGACTCAGTGTGTGTTCCTCATATAAACACAAGACTTTGCTGACGTTTATTTATAATTAATTATCACCACACATACACACAGCTACTTCATTCTTTTTTCTCTCTCTCTCTCTCTCTAGTTATCACGAACAAAACTTTCATTCTCTTTGCCCATTGCAGGAGCTCATTCTCATTCGCCCTTTCCTTGCGAAATACGGAAAAACGTTGACATTTTTGCAGACAAAAAGGCAAATGAAAATTCTTACGAAATTAAAGAGGAATTTTAAAAAGGGAAAAATGTATATTAACATTATCTCACAACGTTTTTTGTCGCAAAACGTAAATATGAAGAGAAGAATATTTCAACACCTTCACAGTATCATGTTATGCATTTAATTATGCATAATACATTCTGTCCTGTACAAATCTCATGGGCCTTTCACTTTCTCTTTCTTCTCTTTTATTTGTACTATTGCAGATCCCAGTCAAGTACGATGACAATGATGTTGGCTGGTGGCTCTTTACGGTTTATGTTGAATTGGGTATTACGAAAGGCTTTTTGTATTTACACCATTATTGTACCTGCCTCTTGTAATACAAAAGTAAGAGAGGCTGGAATCATAATGAAAGACTTAAATAGAGCAAACTAATTTCTCGTTTTGTGTGTACGGTACAGTACCCTTAGTTTTGCTTAAAGTACGACTTTTTATTAGTAAAAACCATTAAATATACGAATTGTGTACCGTTACCGTTTAGAATATAAATAATGGCAGTTTTTGTTAATTGATTTTTTTACTCTTCAAATCGTAACCTTCTGTGGCGGCAACAACTCCAAGGAGGTAAAAAGGAAGCCTTTGACGAGGCATTGTAAGCATGTTATTTAATTTCTTTTTGTTTAACTTGTCACCAGATGAATTTGCTCATGACGCCCTTTCATAGATCCAACATGGCAAATAATTGGCTAGCACTTGGTAGGTTACTCCGTCAGATTTGATGTATATAAGATTTCGAGTTATCTAATCTTTTTTTTTGTAACGAAGCAAGAAAGCCGAATCCAGATTTTGGTTGAATCCTTCCATATGACTTGCTAAATTAATCTCGTTGGTCTCATGTAGTAACACTTGACAAAGCTCAGCAAGATTTCAACCAAGGAAAACTTATTGTTTTTGCTTGAAAAGAGCTGGTTGAGCCCTTTCATAGAGAAAACCTCAAGCAAACACAGATGGAAATGGTGTTATTGCTAGTGATATGTATGTGCTATCAACATCCACCCAAATTCGTTCAATAAACAAGACAAAAAGTAATAACCCCGACTTGTGATGTTTATACCTTTCTGTGTACTTTTAGTTTAGTTTGTAGTTTACTCTTCTTCGTACGTGTTATACCTAGTATTAGCGTGTGATAGATAGGTAGCTCTGAAAAGGCATCAAGAAGACGACTTTGAAATTGAAAGCCATAATATTCCATCTTCCTTAACACATGACTAACAAATGTCGAGAAGAGAGTGGCACGGCATGCGAACATGTTTGGCTTTTTCTCATAAACACGCCGACTTTTCCCCAATGCAAACATGTCTCACATGCATGCATACTGAGCTGGTGGACTTGACTGGTATCAAGAGACAAAAAGGAATTACAAGTGCAGATTGGTTTTTCGTCTCAGATTTACTAATGAAATCCCTTTCACAGTGTTCCAACTCTAAAGCTGAAAAGTAGCTGAAAATAAGAGCCAAGGTTTTTGTGTGTGAGGAGAGCTAAGCTCAAGATTTCTTCGGATAAATGAGGGAAAGCGATGGAGAGAGAAAAACGAATTTGCTGCGGTCTCTAAACGGACAAAAGGGTGCGTATATGTATATAGACTCTGGCATGGCACTACTGCCTCTTGTTTTAACTTTCTTTCATTCTTAACAAGATGAGACTTTCTGGTATTATTACCAATGCCACTTTCCCCACAACTGAGTTGATTCTCATCTTTTCTCAAGAAAACTACGTGAATGCTTGAAAGACAGTAATATTATACTTGTCGTAGTATTATGACTTGAGTCTTGTGTGTGCTCTGCTTCTTCGAAACTAACTGAACGAAAATGAGAAGGCGAGAGAAAGTCACAAAAGTCATACACATATTATATACATAGATGTACGTACATTGTACACAAACTCCAATGAATCCTTTATTATTCTTTTGCGGGTGCTCCAACTTGGTGTGCTACCCATATATTCTTTCATAATTCCTTGCAAAATTGGAATTTTCATGGGGAAGAAAAGAAGCCTTCAAAATGTATTTAATTTTACTCCTCCTATGTAAAACTAATGCCGGTTTACCAACGGAATGCCTCATTTTTGTATGTATAAGTATACACGCCTCTTTGCAAAATTGATATGTAAAATCTACAGTTTCATCATCACTTACTTTGTTTAATTTTATGGTGACCCTTTCCCCGAGTTCCAAGAAGCAGAAGGGATGTTATAAGAGCTTAACAGTTTTCTATATATCCTCCTTCCTTTCTCCTCTTTCCGGGAAACTCGAGATGAAAATCTTAAACAATTATTCTAACAGGATTTCAGTTTCTGATGAAGAACTTGCTTCACTTTTCTAGTTACCGTATATCACGCAGCGCTCACCACTTCACCAACCACCAACCAAAGGCTTTCTATTTGTAACTAAAATTCCAATTTTCCTCGAGTTTTCCTCCAGAGTAAAAAGGGAAAGTGATTTAGATTTTTTGCGCAATAAATTCACCACCACTCTGAGCTGCCTCTTTGATTTTCGGAAGTCTCACTTGGATGTAAGCTAAAATATTTTGTATTTAATGACAGCATGAGATGAAGCTTTTGTTCGATACAATGTACAAAAACCGTATTTCCCAAAGCAGAGATGTGGTTGTACGATAAAGAGCCGTGAGAAAGAGATAAAATATAATTGACTATTTTTCTTTCTACAACTCTCTCCCCTATTTCATCCGCTTCCTTAATGAACTGTGTTCCGGTCTGTAGTAAAGGAAACACTACGATATCCGATATATATACAATAAAAGAATTGAGGCAAAATGTAGATTTTTATAGAAGAGACTGACCAGGTCGAAATTTGTGTAGAGTGAGGAAAAGAGAAAATTTATATCTCATATATGTACATTTCACACCAGAATCATTTGGTTGAATTAAGTTCATCAACTAATCTGACTGCTGCTGAAACCGAAAATTTGTGAATTGGAATTTGGAATGCTAAATATTTGCATGATGTTGAGACAGGTATAACTTTGTCAAAAACTGTATTCTACTCCGACTGCCTTGTTTCTTTCTGTATGCAAAATTAATGTTGCTCGTTGGAAAGCTGAAACACAAAGATTCAAAAAAGTTAGTAAACTCTTGGCTCACCGTGTTAGTCTCGTTGAGTTTGACTTGTGGGAGTTTGTCACTTGATGAAAATGTCTTGTTCCACGGAAAAATCCACAATTGGGATGCCCCCATATACACACAACACCACAAGATTGAAACTAAGTTTAGCTTCTAAGAACACCACGAGACAGATTGATAAATGCAACGATTTTTCTTTCTGGCTTAAGTTCGCTTAATTTCTAAGTCTGTTTGAGATAACATGTGATAAATCTTGTTCACTAGTTCAGGACAAGTACGTGGAGCACATACACCGGTCAAAAAGTCATCAATCAGACCTGTTTCACAAGCAAAAAAACTGGAGAGCGAGCGATGCTTATGGTTTTGGTTGTTGTGCTAAATCGGCAACTTTTTATACCCACTCGTAGCTACTACTAGAAGTATCCTTATCTCTCGAGTAATTACTAGCCTTAATATTATGAAGTCGCACCACCATGCTGCGCTAGTTATAAAGTCTTCTGATTTTGCTAGTGGTGATTTTCAAGAGCACGCCTTTTTATTCAATGGTGAAGGAGCTTCAAAAAGTTGAACAAAGCATTTGGATCTCTCTCTGTAATATGCACCACTACACACACACTCTTCTCAGAGTCCACCACTCACGCTCACTCAATGAAAAGAGAGGTCTGGAAATCTGCAACGTCTGTCTATGTCTGCCTGCCTGCTGAGCTGACTGCTTGACTAGGTTCTCTGAGGCTAGGACGAGCACCACCAAACACGTCTTTTAGTTCCGGCAGTTAACTTGGCTTTGGCTCTGTGTAAAACTTGAGAATTTTTGTATATACTTTTGGATGTAACTGCGAGTTACTCTCATATCCATAATGTACAGAGAGAGAGATAGTGTCTGCGCGCTATATTTTTCAACGCTGCTTCTAATTCGCGATCCTGGGCCCTGGGCTCATGTATACTTATGTTTGCCATATGGCATTCTGGAAACACATTTAGCGACAATATCACAATTCGAATCGGTTTACAAGTATGTATGACAATGGGAGGACTATATAACATAACAAATACTATTACATAGCGTACGCACACATAACATAATGTTGCCCGTGATGACACTATTGCAATCTAGCCTTCAAAGAACAAGCATTCGGGACACAGTAAGTAGTAAAAACGCAGTTAGATTATTTTCCTGTGTGTATCCAACGTTTTATAAGTACGGGGAGCTGCTGCTGCGGAGTGAAAACTAAACCAACATTTTGCATTGCATACATAACTACATAAAAACGTGAATTTTGCGTTCCTTTGCATTGCACAATCAAGTAAATGCGCGTTGTTCTCAGCAGTACGCACACCTACTCAAAGTATTAAAAGTTGTACAGTATTGTAGCACTTTATGCATATTTTCTCTCTCATTTTTCCTCTTCTTCAGCTGAGCTGGCGGTGGTGGAGCGCAAAGGCTTTGAGCGATATTTGCTACAAGTTATAGATGTTTTTATGAGAGGAACCAAGAGGAACAAGTTAAAAACATGAAAGCTTTTTTTCCTTTAAGAAAGTACAAGAGGAAGAGGCGAAATAAGGAAGTACTACATTTTTGTACTTAGCTCTTGAAAACATTCTCTGCGTTCCGACTCAATCTTTTTTTCGTCCTCCATGAAAAAGAAACGCAATGCAGTGTAAAAGAAAATGTACATAGGAATTTGGTCTATATGTAAAAAGTTGGCAAATACGTGAACACAAGCAGAAGAAGGGTAAACCAAGACCCACATTGTGTTGTAGTAAGTACTGCACGGCTAACACATGCATATCGTACGTATACAATACAAAACTAAATGATGATGGCGATGGTGAAGTAAGTCTAAGTGAGTTAAGTAAAAATCATACAGTTTCTGAAGCAGCTTTGGCAAAATGTTACACATACATAAAGATGGTGGCACAATGTCAATGCATCTCGCATAAATACAAAGTTTTTTAAGTTTTCGCTAACCCAAAGCTTATAAGAAAAATGAAAAGAACATTTTTTTTCTTCCCCTTTTTTATGTCCGGACTCAACGATTCCATGCATCGGCTCAACTACTGACAGACTGAGCTGAGCAGTGCTGACTAAAAATTGACCAAAAAAACATGTATGAGGGTGCCTCTACCTATAAAAATGAAATATAGCATGTAAACCTAAAAGGAAATTATATGGCAAGTTGTAGCAAAACTCCAGATATTACATTATGGTAGTAGGAGCAAACTGCCACATGGATGGAAGTTCACTGGTATTTTGGCTCGGAAAAATATTTTGTTCTCTTCTCCAATATGTACAAAGTAGTAGTGGAGCTCCAATGCAATATAGAAAGGGAGACGGAGAAAGAGAAATTCTTCTTTGTATACACAACACATCCTTTCCTAAGTACATTACGGAAAGTACTGCACTGCATTCATATGTGCCAAACAACATGCCAGCATGCCAAGTATGTAATGTGGAACACGTTTTTTTTTGCTTTGCTGCATTACATTACATTACAACCACGATCAAAGTTAAGTTGTCTTGTAGTGGGAAGGTTAAGCTAATACTAGAGTTAAAACATTTTTTCCGTTGGAATGAACGAACAAAACGCGGACAACAACAGTTTTTTGACCTACAACGGAAGAAAATGTTGCAAGAGAGGGGGGAGCAACTCTACATTATGATATAGAACGTTATGGGAGCCAAAATCAAGTCAGTTTTTGAACATAAACATCAATAACGCGACTACCAGTCAGGAGAAGCCTGCAAAGCTACAAATGGGCGAGTGAGTGCCTTAATAGTGCAGCAAATTTT
>JAQGAP010003091.1:0-13202 GCA_034697805.1 Orchesella bifasciata | reverse complement strand
AAAACCAAGCGTAAGACCTTGTTTCCCTGGTTTGATGAAACGTTTTTAGTGTAAGTGAATAGTTAATTCATTGTCGGTATAATCAAATTTTTTGTGGTAATTTTGTACTATTTTTTATCATTTTTAGTTGTAGACCTCTCACAATTAATCCAAACGAGCAACCTATTCATGGCATGATAACGTTCACCCTTAAAGATTTTGGTTATCTTGGAACAAGTGAATACATTGGGGATTGCTTTGTACCCCTGAACTCCTTAAAACTTGCCACATCTGATACCGAGTTTGACCTCCTCCCCCAAGAAATGTTACCCCTGAGCTTGCCATCAACAGAAGAGCTCAACTCAAGAATATTCCAAGCGCTGGAAAATCGACAGTGGGATAATCAAGCGGTGGATTTTGTAAAAAGAGAACGCACAAAATCTACTTTATGTTCATCATCACCAAATGGAAACACGCAAAAGGAAATATTTGTGTCGTAACTCATCAAGAAACGTTTAATAATTTAAAATTATGCGTTTAATTCACTATTAAAATACAAAAGCATTCTTACAGAATGCATTTTTAGTCGGTAAATCGTTTTCATGCAAATTTCATTGATGAAATTGAAATTCATACAATTTATGGCAAAAATACATTTTGTACATCATTATCATTATATTATCACGTCATTACTTTTTATTACAAGTAATTTCAAAGGATGTTGTATGATAACTGAATTTGAGAAGGAATAAATAAAACTGACTTCGAATATTATGAACTATCCCATTTTAACATTTATTGTCACGCAGAGTTAATAACATATATAACTTTATTATCTTGATAGAATAATCCTTTTCCGTAGGAAAATATGTTCATTTTGTGTCTGCTTTACTTTATAAACGTTTGTAACAAAAACCAACCAGAACTATAAATGTAACACACATTGGAAAAATTACGAACATGTAAAACGGTCAACCACCTACTCATCTGTGTCATTTGTCAAGATAGGAAAGCAAAAGTTCCGTTCACATTGAATCCTATGATATTTACTTGGTCATCAAGTGTAACGACCCACAGCGTTCACCTTCATCAAGACTGGAATTACTGCTCAAATCTGGATCCAACCAGAACATGCTGGATTTCCTGTAGAGTTTTCTAGTTCACCCATGATAACATGTTAGCAGTCGGTGTCATTACCATGATGGGAAATTAGTTGACTGGTTTTCTGACAAAATGTAGATTTGGATAGCTGATTAATGGCTATTAAAATTGGTTTCCATGTAACTTTTCTTGTAAGTTGTCCCTGCTGCCAATGTACCTAACAGTACAATTAGGAAAGTCGATGTTGGACCTCTTCATATTCCTCTTTCTTTTCATTTAGCCACACACTGCCATTGCCACACAAACAGGTACTCCAATTAACCAGGAACATGTTGGGTGAGCCAGGTCTGGAAACTGTGATGAGGTTTCACTTGCAACAGCAAAAAACGTATGGCTACGCTCCTTTCTCTTTTTCTCCAACTAAAGACAAACTACAATTAAATGAAATTGTCAAGCCGAGAATTGAAACCCTTAAATTGATCACTTTCACTTTATTATGTGGGGCAATGTGGGTCCAATATATTGCTGAAGATGAGAACAGTGTTGAAAAGGTGTATCGAATGGAAAGCCTCTTTTTTGCAGGGGGAATTTCCTCAATTTGCTTCGCAAAATGGTATACATTTCGTAACGATGGGGAAGTTGTGGAGCTGTATAACTTACTCAAATCCTTTGAAAATTCTTGTTTCAAAGGTAAAAATTATTGAAAAAGATTTAAATTTTAATATTTCTTGGTTATCTCATGTTACCCCTTTTTATGCTCACTTTTAGGTTCAAGAAGTAGATGCCAAAAATTGTTGAAAACCTCTGAAAAACGACTAATCCAGTTCTACTTCCTTTTTGGAATGTGCACCTCTCCATTTTGCTCTGTGGGATACGTTTTACAGCGATGGTTTTACCCTTGCAACTCTGCCACAGTGGGATACTTTCTCTTTCCAGAATGCAGCAACAAAATAGCATGGAGTCTCTCATCCAAAATAATTTTATTCACAATTTGTTGCCTTTTATTTTGGACGTTTGCGGATGGGCTTGGAATAGTTGCGTTTCTCACGGCTGCGATATCTTTCACCCAAGCTTTCTCCATTTATTTGTACATTAAATACTTTCAGAAGAACTTGATTTCAGCAACTCGTCAAAAACGCTCGATTTACAGAGCAATGTGTGTTTACAGAGAGCTGCAGATATTGAATACGTATTTCAATCGGGTTCAGCAAGATGTTATCATTTTTGTTGCGATGTTTCTTGTTACTAGTTCCTTCATAACTGGAGTGTACACTTTAGTCTCTCTTGGCTCCGAAATTAAGGGTCCGGAGCTTCTCCTCTTTTCCTCTACTTCTTTTGACGGATTGGTCGTAATTATTATGGTTTTTAGCGTGATGGCCAAAGTGAATAGTGAAGCTTTAGATGCAATTGAATTTGTAAAAAAGAGGGCGATGACCTTAATTTTGGATAAGAGAAAGAGGAAAAGGGTACACTGCTTTTGGCTATCAATGAGACCCCTCAGGAGTTCTATTGGGAAGGTGAATTATGTGGATAAAATGACTCCGTTTGTACTCGTCAATTTTTGTGTAAATCAAATTGCAAACATGTTGTTGGTAGATTGAAAAGGTTCAAATAAATTTTATGCGTAATATTTAAAAAGGTATTGAAAAAATGTATAAGAAAACGAGTAATGCATTTACATGCAAATGTAGACATTCCACATATGACAATTTTTCTCGCATCATACTCACCCCCAGCCTTTGAGAAAAAGCTAAAAAATATGTGCATACGAACAAAGTTTTAAAGTTCATAACGAAACCAAGAATAAAAATAACTATTACAAACTACAAGTCCCTAAGTATAAATGAAACGTTGAGCATTCATTCATGATCTCTTTTATCATAGTAGTTCGTTTTTCATTAAATACTTTTGCATTTGAAATGAGAAGTATTTGCATTGCATTGAATGAGAAGTATGTACCCGAGAAACAGCAGCAGTCGGAGAGAGGCAGGCAGTAGAAGTGCAAATGCATACGTCAACTCAACTCAACATCAAAGCGAAAAGCAGCAGTCGGAGCAGGCAGTATAAGTCAGTGCAATTGCAAACGTGAAGCATTTCAACCTCAACCCAGCAAAGCAGAAAGCAGAGTTGTCAAGTCTAACCTTTCCAGTCAAGCTTAACATGTTCATTTGGAGACGCACCATCGTTTCAGCTCAACTTAACACTCGCTGGCTGCAAGGAGATTGTGCACCGCTGAAAGCTTCCTCTTCCTTCATTTCCCTACCTAGAGCATTGAAACCCTTGTTTTTTACATACACACGCAATCCAAAAAATGTAACTAGACCAGAATGATTGCAAATGATTGTGTTAAGTCACAAGAAACTGACAAATCTGGTCGAATTTTAACTAAATTAGTTCATCAACAGTTGAATAACTTTAATTCTTAAGGATGGAGACATCCGTCTGTTTTTTGTGTCTGAAATCAGAAATCAATCAATAATTAAAATGGGAGCTCGAAAGAGGTTCACTCCAAACTTTTGGAAGTTCGTCAACCAATATCTACCTCCTCCTGAAAATGATGGAAGAGGAAGCGGAAGGGAACGCGATGAAATACTGTTATCCATGATTACATGAATGACGATGGAGTTTTTAATGAAGCAAAAGTTTTTTGTGAGGATTGTGAAACGGAAGTCAGCTCAAATTGTAAATTGTACAAGGAACTTCTTGCCGTCCAATTCCATTTATCCGGGAAGCTTCGGGATGATGGAGTGCTGGAAAAGGAATGTTTCGAGCCAGTTGGGGCACCTCTTTATCAAATCATTGGCGGATAAACTGTGCATTGATAAGGCTACAAATATGGATTCCTCCCCAGAAAGCTTAGATGATGATGACTCCAACTTCAGCTCACCTTCCGATTTGGATTGGTCATCCTCACCCGAAAAGAGGTGGAAAGGAGGAAAGTGATTCGGAGTGACTATTTTATTTTTCTCATCTAAACTTTGCAGTATTTCCGTATAATAATTTTTTTGCAATATTTCTTTTGACATTTTACCCTTTTAGCATTGTTTTTTGTATTAATTGCATGATAAGAATTGGGGCTTCTTGATATCATTTAATATTGTTATTTTTGTGACTGGAAAATAGTCTCCACCCACGCGGAAGCAAATAAAGTGTAACCTTGCTTGTTCGTGAGAATGAAAATTCATGAAAAATTGATTGGAAAATGGCTCAACATAAAAGGACCATAAAGCATATACACATTAGGAACATGACACTTCACACTTTGACAACCTGAATTGTCCAAAACAAAACTAGCTTGAATTTAAAAAAAATTGTTTTAGTTTCCTGGTTAGTTCAAGGAACGAAGGTCTCAGTTAAGCTGCTGTTTTGTCAGCTTGAAGTTGTTTTTCTATCGATCATTTTAGGTTTGATGTTTGTTTAATAATGCAATAAGAAAACATGTTTCACTGGAGAACTACAAAAATTATCTGATCCCGTTTCGAAGAACGCTTACGGAATTTCAAGCCCGTTATCAACAACTCTTCGCCGTCTTTGGTTCTTCAATAATTTCATTATGGCTCAAATATGCATATTATCTTTTCTGTCCTTTATGCAAAACCGGTTGGGCTGTAAATTTTGCTTGTATACCAAAACTATCCATTCAGTCCAACATTTTTTCATATTTGACGCTCAGAACTTATAATATCTCCATTTGCGATTCTCAAATGAACTATCCATTCGAGCGATTGCGTGTTCTTCATAACAAACAAGGCACTTTGTAAATTTTTGAAGGTTGTTTACTGCTTCCCAGTTTTCTCTGGATTGAAGTGCCAGTTTTTTGTGTCATCGAAAAGGGTTAATACTTAAAAACTGGCATGGAATAGTTTATTCGTTTGCCTTGTTATGTTAGGAAATTTGGCTACGTATTGATAATTTACCTAACAGTCGAAGCACCCAGGTTATTTGTCAGTTGAATTTTGTGGAAGCTCAAGTACACGTCCATTTTCAACATGATCTGTGAAAAAACATTTAAAACTTTTAACTATTACTTCCACACTTCAAACTACATCGCATTTTTTCCTTGTGAATGGAATAAAAAGTCCAGAACATTTTCAGGATTTGAAGTCCCTTATACAACCCTTCACTACTTTTGGTTTTTCAATAATTTCCTGGTAGCTCTAAAATCATTATATCTTGTATGGAGTTTTCGTTCTTTGTTGGCGGTCGGAAATTTGTGGCACGTTGTGTTCCAAGTTATGCTCCTTTCTGGACATGTAGCTTGTATGAGTCACAATTTTTACCTTTGGAAATTCAGAGAGAGTTTCCAGTCATTATTTCGACGTTGCATTTCTGTCACCGAAAACAACCAAAGTAAGAAATTCCAAAAATAAATAGATACGATTTTATTGTAACTTTTAATAATTTCTAAATTTACTGCAGAAAAGTTTGGATTTCAAAACTACAAACATCCACTTGGAGAGGAGGACCCTATTCACGCATCCATGGACGCTGTAACCATTATAATTTTCTTGTGGACAATAAGCATCTTCATTCTGAACATGAGCGACCCCTTCTTTCCTCCATTTTTTTCATGCACAATCGAATCATCATCTTATATTCTTATACGGCTTTCTTTATCCGTTTTGGAAGCATATTTAATGTGTTTTACATGGACTACGAATATTGCAATGATTGTGATCATGCAATTCACCTCCTACTTCGCGACCTTTTGGGTAGCTCAATTAAATACAGATTTGGATAATAATGAAAGCATCAAACAATCCGCAACAACTTATAGAGAACTGCAACTCCTTGTGAATCAACATAACGAATGTTTTGCGACCCCCACCTCTGATCTCCTTTTTGCAGCGTTTATCAACCAGAGCGCGACTAACTTTGGAGCTTTCAAGTTATATGGCGTTTCAAATGGGGCTTGGGCAACCTGCTTTTACATGATGTTAACTGGAACTAGAAATCTGTTTCACTTGCATACGGTGCTTGCGTCCACTTACCTGACTTCTGAGGAGACGAAGGAAGGATGGAGAGTATTTTTATCAAAGAAAGGTACTTCAGCTCGGGAACATAAATGGTTTAGGAGGTTTGAAAGAGCTTGCCCACCCCTGAAGATCATGCAGGGAACGTACAGGCATTTTCAAAGGGACTCTGGAACTGAGTTTGTGGATTCGGTGATTGATAAAACGGTTTCGCTACTATTATATTAAATGGCAGTATTTTTAAATGCAAAAAATTGTGTTTGTCAATTATGAGTTATTATTCGCCTAAAACAATAAATTATAAATTATCAACATGTTCCACAAATTTGCTAACATTTTTTGAGCTTTTCGTGTTATTTTTGATTATCTCGTTCGTGGAAAACTGGTCGAATGCCACGGAAGAACTGAAATCTACCAACATGAGTCAAATGCATTGAAATTTTAAACTGTTTACTTTTTCCTTTAGTCAATCATAAAACAGTGTCTTGTTGAGTATTATCTTGATTATGTGACACTGGACACTGACAGGATACATAATTTGAACCAACACCATCAATTACCAATTTTACCAGCATATTTTCAAGCAAGTTGAATCATGGGGTAAAAGGAGACTGGGTTTGTTTTACTGCAGTTCATGATGAACTGTTCATCCTAACATTTTAGTAGACAATACCTTTTGAATGTCAAGTTTGTGACAAGCCCCTGTAAGTGCTTAGATATAAGCCTTTGCTCGTAAAAATGAGATGGAAATCGGAATGAAGGCGAAAGAAAAAAACATTTTGTAAAGGATGTTATCTTGAGTGACGACGTTTATGTTTGCGTTGCAGTTGCCTCCCTGCCCAATAACTCCACGAGTACAAGGAGACTGATTTGCCCCCACTGTTGGTTGTAATGAAAAAATAAGAGTTATATAATGTAGAATCTGAGCGAGATAAAAAAATATTAAATCCCCATACCACATAATAGTCTTACCATATTTGCATGAATAAGTTTATGACTCTTATCGCTATAGGTTTTTAAACATTATATATATGAAACTGCTTTGTTCACAGTTGTTTTTATATCTTAAGTTAGTTAGCACGTAATTTATGAGGTAATAGAGCATCTTCGTCACACACCACTGGACGGTGTACTGGAGCGAAAAATCAAGGAAAACATTTTCAGCATGACATGAATGTAGGAGGCTGGTTTGGTGAGGAATGCAGGTTTGAGTACAACTACCAGTCTCTCTGTATTATTTTGTCGTTGGGTTTCGTGCTCAGCTCTCGTCTCCATTACCTTGTTCATATTAGAATTTTGGAAGGAGTTTTTTTATTAATCATAAAAATTAAAATTAAACTCTCATGTAACTAAAGTAGTGCACAAGTTTTGCCTGTATACCTGAACAATAAGTATCTTATTGCATGGATAGTTGTCTCAAGAAGTTTAAAAAACTAACGAAACAATGGGAACACAAGAACATCCGCTTCTCAACTCAGTGGTAAGGAGTTTGTTTAAGCATTCCACTTTAATTTTCAAGTCGCATTTTCTTCCCTTTAATCAGTCGGCACTGAACATTGTTTCGTGTTGTATTTAGGTCCTGCAGACTGTCTTTAAATTTGTGGAGTTTAACGTCCATGACTTTGGAAACTATCGCTTGGTTTCCAAAGGGTGGTGGGATGCTACCCTTAAGGTCTGGAGATCTAACGTCTGGCTAAAGATTCATAATGACGGTGACAAAAGTGAGGAAGAATTTTTTCAAGATGTAAAAGTGGTTTTGAGTAACTCCTGCCAGCTCAACAAATACCCTATACGAAAATATGAACTGAAACGATGGAACATTGGTCAAATTAAAGATAAAAAGTCCAGTAGACGCTTCTGGAACTACATTGGCCCGTTAATGACCCACCTTAAAATTTCAGGATCAAAATTTGAAGGGCCCACGCCTCTCAGGCAAATAATATTCAATAAAACGCCCAACCTTTCCCATTTATATCTGATTGACAACTCCTACGGAAAAACCTGTCGTCCCAATGCCACATATGATAGATTAAACTTAAAAGAACGCAACCATCAACTGGTCATCAAGTCGGGTCAAATTCAAAAGAATTTAAAGCACTTGCAGATTTCTACAAAAATGCTGCCACTCACGTGGATGGAGGTTCTCCTCCATTTCCCAAACATTGAAGTATGTATACAGCTAATCCAATTAATTTAATACCATTATTATCGTCATTGACCTGTTTATTATCGTTTCCAGGTTTTGGAGCCAATTCACTTGTATTCTAATTCCGGTGATAGACCAAATGAGCTAACGGAAATGTTGCAAGCACTTGAAGCTATAAGGAAAGGCCATGATTCACAGTATTTGGCTAATCTTACCGAATTAAACATCAATAGAATTGGGTGAGCATAGTTCAAATGAGTCACGCTTTACATATAATTTTGTTCCTTAGTTAACCAATTATGTCAAACTTGTTCGCTAGCGAGAGGAGAGAAGAATTTCCATCTATCTCTACATTATGGAGGCAATCCTTTCAACAGCTCCAATTTCCCCTCAAAAAGCTTTCCCTTAGCTTCAGTTCAAGTCTTGAATATTATCCATACGGACAAATACTTCGGATACATTGTGCCACCCTAGAAATCTTGAATTACAACGTGACAACCAGTCATTCTGGATTTCCTGATTTTCCGAATAGAATCTTTTTCCAGAGGTTGACTTGGCTCAAATTGGGAGGAAAACATCCAGATCTCAAGGTTTTGGAACAGTGTCCCAGCCTCAAAACCCTTTTGTTAGAATGCGGAGAGAGTGAGCAATAATGTCTTGATTGTTTGATTTATTTTCCATAACATCAACGTTCTAAACTAGCTTCGTTTTTCTGTATTGCAGAAACACTTGAATTCAATGATGCTCTCAACAATTTCACACATCAAAATTTGGAGGAATTTAGTATAAGAAACAACCAAGTGTTTTTAGCGAGCCAAGTGGTGAGACTTGCATGCTTGATGCCAAATCTAAAGAAAGTCTCGCTTGGAGTGAATAATGGTGGATTTGAAATGATGTGCCAGAACTGGCCAACTCTGGAATCTTTGACAATTAGCCCATTTCGTGTTGAAGAAAAGTTCTTTCTTGGTGTTCAACAGAAGCCCAGACGCCGTCACCCAAACATAAGGGATTTAAAACGTTAGTTTCATCTCAGTTTCATTCGTTTTTTCAGTTGAACAAATTTGTAATCAAATTTTTATTCCGATTGCAGATTTAAAATACTTCGAAATTATTCATCCCAAAGGCTTCACGGACTATGCCATTAGGGTTGGTTTACTTCTTTTGGAAAACTTGAAGGAAGCTCATTTACGTCTTTCAGCAAAGGTAACTAATTTTTTTAAATTTATTTATATTTAAAATTAAGGTAATTAATTTGAAACCGTCTATTGAATTTTTTATTGTTTGCATTTTTTGATACATTAATATATAATTATTATAATATTGATCTTAGGCCAGCCAGAAAACTTTTGATAGGCTGAAAACAAAATTTTCAAACTGCAGAATTCTGAAGTTCGGTGAAAGTGAATAGAAATAATGCTTTCTTAAGGTGGTGACACTCAAACCTGTACAGTGAGATAGATTATGTTTAAACATTGAACACCTTGTTTTCGAACTACTTAGTCCCAGACTGGGTTTCTAATGAAATGTGTGTCTCTTTTTTAAGAATAATTAATAAAAAAAGTTAATTAAAACGGAAAAATACTTGTGATGTTTGTAATCACAATCTCAAGAGAATTCATCGTGGAGTTAAGTATGATGTAAATTGTACCATTATTCCCACAGTCACATTACTAATACGTAGAATCGCGTTTATTTAATTACTGACAAGAATTAAATAAAATACTACAAACTGAGAATGGAAATTGAATACGGAAACAAAATAATATATTATGTGATGGGTACGGAAGTTCCTAAAATGAGCTTCATTTGCTTCGTCTTTGGTCTCGTCGTAATCATCCTTACTTTATGCATTCTCTAAGATGTATGTCTAATTCTTCTTTGTATAATGCAAATATTCTCCCTTCAACTTAAGAGCTAAATTTCATTTCGAAATGAATACATTTGTTATGCTGCTTCCAGCATCAATGAAGTGACCCACATTTTAAGTGGTCCTTGACCATAAATTTGCTGCAACTGCTCACCGCTGAAACAATCAAGTTGTTTGTCAGGTCATTGATTTATATTAATTTAATTAAGGGTAAATAAAAATATATTTGCAATGTTACACAATTCTATTTTATTCATTAATAAAATTAAGCTTCAATATATTAAGTAATGGGCATATCTCTTTCAATCCATTTTCATGTTCCTCATTTATTAGACACACTTTTCACCAGTGTTACTTATATAACAAGACAAAATCTAGTTATAACCAGTTTTCGTAATCCCTTTAAATTCCCCCATCGACCTTTCAAAGCTGCTCAAAATGGTTATAACCAGATTTTGTCCTGTTGTATAAATAACACTGCTGGTGACACAATGCCCAATTCATTTTTGTTAACAATCGTAGTTCACCGTCCCCCATTCAATTTCAGTTTGTGCACAACAATGCAATATAAAATATTTCTTCAGAATACGAATTTTACATTATTCAGTGTTTGCACAAACGTAGGTGAACTCCCAATTGCATTGAACGTAGGTTATCTTTTATTAATAAACTCTAAATGTTCGCTTTGCTAGAATGTCTAGTCACTTCTTTACTTGGTTGATTTATAAAAAACAGATGAAAAGGTATGTCATTTTAGTTCGATTCATCTAATGCCTACTTCCTCTTCTTTGGACGGATGGACATTGTGTGCCCACGTGGTTGTTCATTGTTTAACAATGTCGGCACACAACAATAACTCCGACGATTGCCAGATCTACTATTATGGAGTTCCCATTGGTCTCCTGCGAGAAACTTGTCTCGAGCGTCTCTTGCAAAATGAAAGTTTCAATTTGGTCCAATGTTCAACACTGCTTTCTCCTGCAGGCCTTCCGTTTTTCGATTAAAATAGCAATATTTCTGAGTCATTGCTATGCGTTCTCCAATGGGAATCCAGACCAATGCCCAGTTTCCCTCATTACAAAAGAAATACTTACACACTTCATAAACTGTTCATTGATATTAGTGACGACATTTGAGCCCAGTCAAAATGAGAGTAAATTGCTTTCAAGCCTGTCAAAAAGCAATCATCCGCAAACAACTTATCTTGTCAACTTGTTCGAATCAGGATTTTTGAGTGGGGACCTTGAAATTCGCAAATATACGTCATATTGTAAAATAACAGTTTCCATCGTTAGCTCTACCCCAAATGAGTTTAATGTTACAAATTTTTCTCTACAATTTCTTCAACTGTTGACTCCGAATGAGTTCCCACTGACTAAAAGGGACGAAGATTATTATATTTTTCTGACAGGCTCAAAAGAGATCTGTGACTCCATTTTGCTATCAAAAATTGGACGTGAAATTAGGTACAAAATTGCAATTTTAGACACCTTCCAAATATTCACAAATTGTTTATTTTGCGACGCATCACAAGCTTCTATTAAAGAAATTATGTGGAGTGAAAAGGACTTGCCTGTGCTCTCTCATCTTTTTCCTGATTTTACGCGAAATTTTCATGAAAATTCGCTCAGGGCAACCTCTTCGCCAGGAGGATTTAATCTCTTTGAATTAACCATTTCAAATGGGAAATGCACCAATGTTGAAGGGGTTCGAGGTGCATTTTGCAGCATACAACGAAAACTTAACTTTTCTGTTGAAGCAGTGCTTTGCACATCCCAAAACGGGAAGTCGAGCTTTCTCCGTAATAACAAAACTTGGACTGGCTGTGTTGGTGATATATTAATGGGGCGAAGTGATTTATCAATTTTTCTGAGTCAAAGCCGAGAACGTTTATCTGTCCTGGAATTTAGTATTCCATTTCGCTACGCAAATTTAATCTTTGTAACGCACAAACCTCAACAGCTTTACAGTTGGACAGCAGTTTTTCACACGTTTCAGTTGATGAATTGGATTTTAATAGGATTGTCCATATTTTTTACAGCTGCTTTGTTTTACGTAATCAATGTTTCAATGGAGGAGAATACCAGCTTTCAAGAAAGTATCTTATATTTGCTTGGGTATTTGGTTGGCCAAAATTTGCGTATAAAAATACGGAACAAAACTAGAAATACAAATTTAAATTCGAAAAGGATCCTCTTTTGGATTTGGGTATGGAGCGGATTTATCATTGGAGCTTGTTGCTATTGCAGCTTGCAATCCCTCATAATTTCACCCAGCTGGAGTAGAGTACCCGATCAGTTGAAAGATTTGATTCATTCTGGTTTTGAATGGGGAGCTTCTTCAGAGCTGTTACGTGGTCGGGTTGGACAAATATTCAAGGAGTCGGAAACCCCAGTTTTACAAAATATATGGAGCAAAATGCAATCTAATAAGGACGACGTTGAATGCATGAAAACAGCTGCGGAGAAAAACTACGGTTGCTTTCAATATGACATCAATATAGAGCTGCTCATTCTTCTCCAATTTACAGATAAACGGGGACAACATCCTTTTCAAGTGTCAAGGGACAGCGCGTTTTACACAGCAGCCGCTATGAGCACAAGGAAACGCGAAATATTTGTACCGCAATTTAATAAATTCTTATCAATGCAGTTTGACATGGGGTTGTGGATGTTAGAAACGAAAGGGGGCTTTGGAAATATGCAAAATTTAATTGAAAACGAACGCTTTAATTTTAGCAGTAATTATTCATTTGGTGCTGATATCAAAAGACGACAGTCTTTGACAATGCAAAATGTGAAAGCTGCTTTTGTCATCATTCTATTCGGCTTAATTGTAGCGGGTCTGTGTTTTATTCACGAAACAATTTTGTTAGTTGCAGTTTATATGAAACGTAAGAATTATGTAACATACTTGGCCTAAGTGGAATATAATAATGCGAAAACCACGCTGCATGGCCCAAGTCCAACATTTTATTTCTGAGCTCATTTTTATTTCACGTACTTGATGCTTACTTTTACTTTTTCAAAGTGAAATGATATGGAAAGAGGAAGGCAATGTGATGCCACAGAAGGTGGACTTGGATGGTGTCGAGTTTATGTGACTGTGTTAAGTTTAAAGTTATGGGTTGGATTTG
>JAQGAP010003090.1:0-13202 GCA_034697805.1 Orchesella bifasciata | reverse complement strand
GCTTTGTGGTCGCCTGCTTACTTCTCGTCCTTGGGACTGGAACGGCTCTAGAATTCGTAAGAAATTTATTCATTTCAACCAGTATATATTTTACGTTGAAAGACCTTTATTTAGCTACTTATGAATCGTGGAGCCAGAATAAGATTTCTGGAAAGTGACGCAAGCAAAATCTTGACATTTAGTACAATATCATGATCACTACTTGTACAATAATGGTATGATACGTATCTCTTCGTGTTTGTTTCAGTGCATCAAGGATTATCAAACTTGCGTTCCATCAGACGGTCTGAAGGGCAATTGCTGCAGCGGATATTGTCAAAGTAATGACGGCATCATGGGTACATGCGGTTATAGCAGACACTACTCAGAATCTGATTACCAGTACTGAGAATGGTTCAGCCCTGTACAAAAACTAATGATCTACCAAGTAGCAACTAATGTTCAACAGGTTTTTTACTTGCTTACTATAGTACGTATCAAAGATTCTGATAGCATGTAATTGTTGACTTCTCCATAAAATAAGATTTGCGGTGATGACAGCTCATTTCATTATGTATTGATCAAGCTTTATTATTTGTACAGCAACTCACATTTAAATAAATAAACACCAGATTTCCTTGAATTATAAAAATGCGAGTCTCAAACTCAAATAAAACAATGTACGCAGACAAGTCTTTGGATTTCCTTTCATAACTCCCCAACTTCGTGACAGAAATCCCTAACTAGTAATTATCGCATACGTGCTAACCGGTAGACACGGAACTCTTCTCCATTATAAAGGCAATGCCTTACCTGCAATTAATGAACAATTTGAGTGGAAGACTTCATCATTCTAAGCTCAATTCTCTTGCATCACAGAGTTGAATTGATAGCTAATCCTCAACCGAATTACTGTTTGGAAGGGAAAAAAGTATTGTGAGCTGAATAATGAAGTTTATCACAGTTGTTGTGTTTACCTTGCTCTTCGTAGGAGCCCATTGTGCCAAACTTAACAATGAGAATTTGTACAACACACTAGCTAAGTTGGAGGTTTGTTCTGTTTATTCAGTAAAATTGAAATCTTAGGGTTGGGCATTATGAGAAACTTGTATTTATTTGAGTTAAAGATTCCAGTTAATTCAGTAAACATTTCCTCAATAATATAGTGTTTACCATCCGGCTTCCCATGTGTGCCTTCAGTAAATTCGACGTCTGCAGAAGAAACCACTACATCCTCACCTACAGATGATATGGGGGAATCAACGACAACCATCCTTCCTTTTGGTAAAGAAAAAAACTCGCCTCCATCTTGCTGTACAAAATGTCTTTATGAAACTGGGTGGATAGATGCAGTTTGTGAATAAGTTATTATGCAGATATTGAAAAGGATTCCATTTAGTTAGTTATTTATTTTTAATCTTGATATTTTGTTACTTACAAGCTGAAAATAAAAACTCTTTTTTGTATTGTTAATTTATATAATCCTTGATCGTTTCATGGCCAATTTCGTTTATCAATCAGTCTTCAGAATTATCAGTATATAGCACTATTCGCCTCTAGGTGCTTCCAATTCAGTTCCTAAACGAGATGGCCTTGGGAATGCAGGTGAGTTGTCAGGATTCCATCCGAACCTTTCAACACGAGCTGTTCTACCTTCCCATCCTGCATTTGGATCGGCCATAGCATGATAAATGATCCATGGCTCACTGCCATCTGATATAACCAAAATAGTCAGATTTAATCAACCCAATTTTCACACCAGGATTGCAGACATTCTGTCAAATACATTGACAGCAATCGTGATAACACATACCAGGTGATCTTGTGAAACTGGCATGTCCAACTCCAAAAACGCTCTGTTCGTCGTTTCTCCAGAAAACAGGTTGATTGTGTCGCCACCAGTTATTAGGGTTCATTGGATCTGCAAGATTGTCAACACCCATGAAGCCAAGGTTGTAATCTGCAGTCCAACTTCCACTTGCAGAGTAGACGACAAAAACTCGCCCAGCGTTATGCAAAATTTGTGGCCCTTCCAACAACGCAGCTCCATTCGTTTCCCAACTTAAGAAAACAGTAAATTATATTTAATTAATTAATTACATAATTAAATAATAAAGTTTTTCAAAAACTAAAAACTACTTACGAATAAATGGGCTCTGCAAGTAATGCTCGTGCAGAAGAAATGGTTTCAGGGTCACTCATCCTGGCAATATATAAGTTTTGAGGGAAGCCAGCATTCAGCGTAGGCCATCTAATAAAACCACAAAGAAACTGGTAAAAAAAGACTTTCAGGCTAAATATATATGTACTCATCATGCTATCATACCCAGACCAGATGAAGTAGTTTTGACCGTTTCCATATTGCAAGACAGTTCCGTCAATTGCCCAGAAATCGTCCCCTGGCACAACCAGCCTATATAAGGACAAAGTAATAGTTGATTAGGCAAGACATTTCATGTGCTCTTAATGGAGCGGAACTGTCACGTTGTTTCTCGAAAAGTTAACAGAACACTTGGTTCCCCACAGTAGGAATAATAGAATCATACCTTTTCGGCGTGGTATAACCACCCATTGGGTTTCTCGCATCTAGGGCACGACTGACATACATGCGATGGTTGGCATTGTCTCCATTATCAAGAGCAAAATAGAGATAAAAGTTTCCGTTAATAAAATGAATTTCAGGGGCCCAAAGGTCCAGTAATCCAGCAGGGGCTCGTACAACAAGTGCCCTTTCTGCGTTTCTCCAGTTGGAAAGTGTCCTAGACTTGTAAAGTGCGACTCCATTCTCCTCAGAGCGGGGCATATAATAGAACCCATCGTTATGTTGATGCACATAGGGATCTGGCCATGCAAAATCAGCAACAGGATTGCGGAAGGTTGCCTTCACAGTTCCGTTTCTTAAGCTGAAGCTTTCAGCTGAGCCCAAAATGGCCATAACTAAAACAACTGCGATGCACTTGAGAGCAGCCATTGTGCTCTGGTTTTTGGTAGAATAACAATATAAAAAAATGTGGAACAGTCTACGCAACCCTTCTCTTCAAACTGATGGATCGGAATGTGTAATGAAACTATTTTATTCGGGTGGTAAGCTTAGTTTTACCACGAAAACTGCCAACAAGCTATCAATTTTTGACAGTAACGTGATCAATGATTGACATTTATCCTGGGGATGTAAATCAATATCAACAACTCATCTCCAGGTTTTCAGTGAATCGATAATTTGATTGATTGATTGATTTTAAAGTGTCTTCAAAGCTTCATGCATTTTGCCATCATTTTGTTTAGTTATGTAAATCATTTTGATAAACAGCACGCAGTCGTTTGTTAATTACCATTTCTCATTATGCCCCACATTCATGATTGATGACAAATTAGCAATGCAGGAGTTTATCAAGGTTACTTGAAAGTAAATAAGATTAAATCCAATTAACAATTCTCATGTACTCAAGTGTCACCTGTCACCTTTTTCAATATCCTGCAAAATGGTTCAGACGCTGCATTTAATGGCTTGCTAGTGGGAGCATACATAATATCGCATATTTGAACCCATTTTGTTCGATAAACTTGTGAGAATATATTAAGCATGCTCATTTTGTATAATAATGCTTGAATAATCACGTTCATGTGCGTGTTAAGTACAATTTGTGTAATACGTCTGCATAATAGACATACTGATTGACCCTGTATATTATTATGCTGAGAAGAAAATTCCCATCCGTACAAACAATACTGAAGCTGATGATAATAAGTAATAAGCTTTCATGAAAAATAGAACTACATACTACATGCAACGTATTGTATGTTTACTAACCCATTTGTTCTCAAAGACTTTCAAGTTATCTCATAGTCAGCTAAAAGGAATCTTTGTGTGCCACTCTCTGCTTTTCTGATAAAAAAACGTTGTTTGAACAGAAACGGAATTTATATTTAATCCACAACATTTTGTTCTATTAGCCTTAATAGGCATGTACTTTACCATCCTCTGTTCGAAATGATAAAATGAATGCAGTCCAGAAAAAAAATCTTAATTTCTAGTCCCACATCCTTGGACTCATCTGCATGAATGAATGCTTGACTTCATATTTGCTGCATACTTTATTTATAAGACTAGATAAGAATACATCACAGCTATCCATACAGATATAGAAGAGAAGGAGGAAGTAACCCTCAAGTACACACATTGTACTAGATGCAACGCAGTTATTCCAGAGAGTCTATGTGCATATGCACTCAAACTTTCGGAAACGTACGAAGCAAACTTAATCTTATTCAGTTCACTACTGGGGCTGCAATAACTTGCGTTTGATATCTGCACTCATGTTAAATATTATTCAATTCTGTTGATTTTCAATTTTTATAGACAAAAATCTGTTTAAAAAAAATACTAAGCATTTCAAGTTCACAACGACACAGAAAAAATGAGACGTGTGGTAGTGCTGTGTTTCTTATCCCTTCTAATATCTGATTGTTTGGGATTACACCTGAGACCAAAATCATCAGCCAGTGTTCAGGTGAGGATGCAAATTCATTATGTGCATGCATCAAGGAAGTTTCTTGTGAAATTATGAAAATTACGTTGATTTTTATTAACAAACCATATTATTTTGCTTGTATAGGATGAGTGCATCCCGAAAGGAGGTGACTGTTTCCGCAATGACACAACAGGAGGCAACAACTGCTGTACAGGTTTCTGTGACACATATCGCAAACCAGGTGGATCGGACCACGGATTTTGCAAAAGTTGGTTTATAGGCGGCTAAACTGCATGTTGCGTAACACTCTTCATTGCATCGTATTTATTCAACTTCCTTTTGTTATGTACTTACTATCAATGCCGCAATATAATTTGATACCAACTTATTGAAACCTTTTACTAGCTCTATCAGTGCCAACATTATAAACAAAATGTTTTAGCTGTATCTTACTTTTGATGTAATAAATAATATTCCTACATTTTGTACAAACAAACTTGGTCTTTACTAACACAATACGTTATGAACTTGACATTTATGACTTTGCTGAATCCCGGTTTCACAAGTTTGTTAAATTTTCCAAGCTGTAATTATTCACAGTAGCACACTCTTCGTCCCTATCATTCTCTACGCTGATAGAATAGTAATAGTGGTGTTGGCAGGAATTGGTGCATGCAATAAACGAGAGAGGACACAAAATGCCAATTACTACTAACCCAGAGTAGTTTAAGGTACATCACGAAATTACACTTTCAAACTAATTCGCACAATCATTTGATTTTCTGAAGATGTGCGGATGCTAATTAAGGAGGAGCAATCTTAACCGGATGATCATTTAGAAAGCAAGCATGAACATGAGTATTTATTTACGGAAAATAGCATATTTATACTCATAGCTCTCGTTGGTAGTATTTAAAGTTTACCGTGAAAAGAGGAAAACTTGTCATTACGACCGCCTTTTAGTCCAAGCTTAGAAATAACGAATGTACATGAATAATTACTTGGGGTACATCCGTTACAGAAAAAGTGTTGCCTTTGTTATATGCTAGTGTGCCATATGCATAATTTCATTGAGTAAAAACACGACTCTTTGATGCATCGCAATAATAATGCTTCACTCTTTATAAACCGACGGGTAGATAACCGTTGGCTCAAACCAGTTTATTTGAAGAGCTGTAGGGCAAGGTTACATAAGGCACGGTTGTTCTCCTGAATCAAGACAGTAGTCGCGAGCTACTTGCAGAACAATACACGTACTCGAAATGATCAATAGCTCTTCTTCACCATCTTAACTCATATAATAAATCTCTGAATTTAAGTCTCGTGAAATAGTAAACTAAAAGCATGAAGTCAACTGTGCTTATCAGTTTTGTAGCGGTGACTATTTTTGGAATTTTAATCGACGACATTCAGGCGGTAAGGAATCCATTAAACTTTTGTACTTGTAAAAGTATAGTTTTTTTCGTTTACAAATTTTGTTTTCATATATTTGTTCGCTTATAGGAGTGTCTGCAAAATGGAGCAATTTGTTTAGTCGATGATTTCACACAACCAGCAGGGGATTGCTGCGGCTTTTGTCATGTGAAAAAATCAGGCCCTCCTGGAAAAGGAAGATGTCGTAGTTGGTTTATAGGAGGGAAGTGATTGAATATATCAAAGTGATATTCGAATTATAACTATTATCTAGTACGGTTGCTTTAGCCAGTTTTAAAGATGTGTTTTTGTATGGAAATAAATTTTGTATGATTTTTTTTATACATCATCACATTTTCTTGCTGTCTAATTATAATCCTAAGCAGATTGCCAGAAGAAGTTTGTCACTAAGTTAAGCTTAATTTGTATGAATTCGCCAAAGTGCGGATGGTATGCATAGAACACCACCACACCATTGCATTGAACCTCTGCGTCCTATTGAAGCTGTAACGGTATTGATTGTTATGACAATCTGACCCCTATAATCTAATAGGCTCTTTCGAGATTACCCACCTACAAAAGCATTTGTATGATTTTTTCTTGCGTTGGAGCAAGGATCGTCATACCTGATTTACATCACTAGCAGGCTTTATATGATCATGAGTAATACAAGAAACTTTCGAATTCGAAAATTTGAGCTTCAAATGCCAATCATTGCATATACTATACTTTAGTCGGATTCTATAGACAAAAATAATTTGTATTTGAAGTGTCTACTGCTTTTGCTTTTCCAAAATGCCAGACAAGCGCCCTCCAAGCCCTAGCCCTAATAGACATCGTTCCCGGCTACCAAAACGAGTTGGTTCTTCCCAAACCAAACACAAATTTGGACAACGTACTTCTGGGGATTCAATTGCAGATAGTACCTCAACAACTGGCAGTGTTCATGAGCAGGAAAATCGCACAGCCAACCAAGAAAAATTAGCAGGTTTCTCAGAGAGTTCCTTCATTTCTGCAGCTGGCGCTGGAATAAATGAGATTAATATTGAGGTGGTCAATATCAGCGATAAAAATGCAGCAGGGGCGAATCCACAAGCGGAGGAACCATCTTCAATTGATTGGAATCCAACCATTTCCCATGAAGAAATGTGCCCTGTTGGCGAAGCTTGTTCTAAGCCTAATGACACCATGACTTTGGATAGTGATGGGAAAACCATTCAACGAAATCTTCGCATAGTCTCGTCAAACATAAGGAGAAAGAAAATGATCATATGGATACTTATATTCTGTTTGGGAGTAAGAGAATGATTGTCTTGAATATGCAAATACTAACAACAAATGTATATATATAGTCATTCGAAATTGGAAATACATTTTCCCAACCTTTTCAGATGTCATGTGAAGGGTTCCTGGATCTGCTGATTGCAATTATAAAAGAAAAAACAGAGGTCTTCAGTATGAACCTAGTAAAACCATATTTGCTTCCAGCACTAGCAATTGAATACGTGTTAACTTTAATTTGTCTCATTTTCATCGTCGTAAAAATGAGATTTTTGGGTAGTGAAAGGGTTAAAAAAGCGGTAATTTCTTACACTACTTTAGTAAAAATTATTAATTCAGTTCATTATAATACAATCAACTATGCAGTTTCCAATAAAAAGATTTTTATTGACATTTTTACAGTATCGAACTGCAACGGTTCTCAACTGTCTTCAGTATCTCATGCTTATGCTCCTACTTCCACTAGTGATGTATGTATTTAATACTCAGCTTGCATCGGACATGAAGAAGGAGCTTGTTTGGGCAGTCAATAAGTCTAAAAACTCTGAAATTTGGGCAGCTACTCAATCTTACGTAGGAAATTGAAAATATAATATTATGACAATTATATTTTCAGTACAATTATCAAACGTATAAATTTGAATGGTATCCTAATCGTTTTTTAGAGACAATGTTGTGGGATAACCAATCGAACTGATTGGATTGTGTTTGACGATAGGTCTCTGCATAGGAAAGGTTTGTTAAAGAAGGTTGTTCGGTACCCCGATTCTTGTTGCAGAGATTTTGATGCGACTATTATAAATTCCACGAAAGTAAGTGTGCCAACAATTTAATTAGAAGATAAAATACAGCTTAATATTTATAGCTTGAAATTTTATTTGTAATTAGAATGGAAATGGTTGCACCGAGCTTTCAGGGAAAGTTTGGACTATGAATTGTCATCATGCAGAATTCTTGTCCATGCTCGACTATACGTTATGGTTCATTGCATACGTTTTCTTCGCATTTGTGTCTACCGTAAGCTTATCTAATTGCCATAATTGGTGTATTTGGGGGTGCAAAACTGCTAATTCTTAAATGTTCATCGTAAACTAGATATTTATTAAACTATGGACAGAGAAACTCGAGCGCTACATGATTGTATTCCGGTATGTCACCTAATTCTTGTTATATTATTCAAACTATGAGGCGCTATGCAAAAACGCTAATATGCAATTTTTATGTTGCAGACCAAGAGAAATTTTTAAAGGTGACAAATGAGAAAAATATCCCAACAAACAGGAGAACTGAACTGGAGGAAAAGAAGTAGCGATATTAACCTCAACTGTGCTCGCTCAAGTAGTGTGGTTAGCTTTTAACCACTCACAAGTCATTCCCATTTTCTGGAATGTCCAGTGTTGTGCCTTAAAATTGAAAGTTTTCTACTATATTTTCTTATGAAGGTTACGTCAATGTAATAAAGTAGGAAAACCAACACTTTGTTCTATAAACTTGCCTAGCCACTCACTAGCTTCAGTTTAGTTATTCAGAACGCATACAATATTCGTTTAATTAAAGTGCATTCTATCAACATAAATATAATTATTATTCAAGGTGAAGTAGGTTTAAAATGACGAAGGCAGCAGTTATTTTATTTCCATCGATTGTGATACTGTTAATATTTTCTTTAATCAATTTTTCATTTACCAATGACGATTATGAGCTATTAAACGCTCTGGCACGAAAAACCAGATCCGGGAATGATCAGTTGGACGGATTATACTCCATCGAGAGTGTAGCCAATGGTTTGGTAATTGAAACGTGTTTCAAAAATTCTGAATTGATTTTCTCTGAAGCACAATATGTTTGAAGTTTAGTTAAAAAATTTTGCATGTAAAATTGACTCAGGTGTTGACGGCAAAGAACGGTGGAATGACACTAGGTTCAGTTATCCTTCGTAAATGGTACAATGTGGGCAGTCAACTTTGGCTAGTTACAAAATTCAGTAAGCAGATTAGATTGTAAAAAATTAATTGTGCCGTTTATCGCATTTTTTCATTTGACTCAACTCATTATTTTAGATCCTAGCCGAGGTTATAACCTTAAACCTCTGGCGAATGAGTTCAATTCTGTAACTTCAACAGTGGAAAACAACGCCCACGCGTTCAATGCTTGGGAATTTAAAAATATGAATACTCCTCCTGGAACCTACGCTATTTTTAATGCGGTAAACATGCGCTGCTTACAAGCTCCAAGGTAAGTACGTAAATGGATTACAGTATAAATGATTCAAATAAAAAAGCTCAATGTTTTACATGATAAAATTGTCCTTTATTGCTTCTAGCTCAACAAATTCACATCCCGTGGAATTTGCAAAATGTCATCCTAAAAACAAACTTCAACAATGGAAATTGAACAAGCAGGAATAAATAATATTAATTCAATTTTACACAAGTGTCCTTCACCTCCACATCATAACGTGAAAATAAACAAAACTGTTTTCTTCAAAACTCACTACATGGCAAATTTTTTCTTTTCTTTGCCGTTGCAACATTTGTTTGCATTTCCATTGCCACCATTATTGTTACTTCCATTTCTGAAACTACTGCATCTATGATGACTACGACAGGATGAGCATCTTCTATTAAGGAGTTTGGGATTGAATCGAACACTAAAATTATGCAAATCTCCTGCAGATTTCCTCAAAACCCTTAATTCCATTTCAGCTCTGGCAGCTTTCTTGTCAAACGTCTCTGGATTTAACTTTTCCTTCAGTTGATGTCTCAATTCAGCAGCATGCTGAGCTCTAATCCGAGAAACGCTAATGGATCTTTCCTTCTCTGCCTTGTGTCTCGCACTTTTCATGTCTTTGGAGTGGATCACGCTTTTCACCAGCTCCTTCCTCCTTTCCTCCATCTCGTGAACTCTCTTGAGCATTTCCGTTGTTCTCTCCTCTCTCAAAACTCTTTCACTCACCGCTCGAGCTCGTCGTCGGTTTATTTCCTCAACGTGTTTCATCCCAGCACGATCCTGAGCACTAATGTGTAATTCCAATGCTCTTTTATTCCACTCTTCAAAACCACGAATGAGCTCTTCATGAAGTTGTCGTGCTTTCTCAATAGCTTGTTGGTGTCTTCCTGAGCCAGTTTGAAGTGATTTATCTCTGATTTGAAGTTTCTTCAATTGATTAATCTTGGAACGGTGCTCCTTCTCTTCTAGTTGGTGACGGAGCTCTTCCACCGATGCCCTTGCAGTTTGCTCAATTTTTTCTAGCTTGAAGGCACGTTTGATGTCTTCCAACCGATTCATTTCAGAGACGTGCTGCAATTTTTAATATGAAATTATGCAGTCAACTTCAAAAAACATGTTTGCTCAACACATTTTAAAATGCTAAAATGCTAACCCTCCAATAATCCTGTTCCCGTCGTCGCTTTCTTATTTCAGCTTCTGTCATACGCTTTTGCAATCTGTCTCGCATTGATTGTCGTCTCTGCTTATCTTCTTCAAGCAACTTTTCGATGGCATGTGACACTTCAAGCTGTCTCAGAGTTTCTACACGATGTTTCTCTAACATGCTACTTTTCTTGAAAGCGAATCAAATTACTTTATGTGAACAAGTGCATATGCACACACAAATTTAATCTGTTTTATTAAAGTGAAAACATGCAAGGCATTTACTTTCTTGAAGTTGAAATCCTCCATGTAATTTTTTATCCGTCGGTCTCTTTCGACCAGATATGTTTCTAGATGCAGCTTCTGTGAATGCAGCTTATCTTGCATTTTCAAGAACCTGCGGTGATTCTCAAGATTTTCCATGTGTCTTTTTTCGGCAAGCTTGTCCTTCCACTGCTGAGTGAGTAGTTGGCTGTCCTGCAAAAAGATTTAGAGTAAATAAGCCGATTTCTGTTTATTTGCTTTGAGTACCAGCAGGATTACTTTCTTTCTGTTCATACCCTGTACTTCTTCATTCTATCTGCTTCAAGGATTTCCCGAAGATCTTGAGATTGTCGCTCCCACTCTAACATTTTAGCCCGCTTCAAAATCAACCGTTGAAGAATCTTTCTGTCCTCTTCGGACATTTGTGAGTCACTGAGAATGTCATCGTACCTATGTTAATTTTTAACAAAATTATTTAGACCCGTAAAGATTTAAAGGATAGAAAGTACATTTCAAGTTGAGTTAGCTCACAAGTCAGTACTGCATACCTTTTGAAATAGTCTGCAATGATATCTTGGTCACGTAGTTCCAAGTGGCACAGGCAGTAATGCCTTGGACTCCAAGCTGAGCCAGCAACTTTGCGGAAATCCAAGTTTCCTCTAAGATCAGGTACACTTCGAGATGAGATGGGGATGCTGCAATTTCCACACTCGGCTGAGAAATGGAGAGTTCCCTCATTAGATTCTGTGTCGGATGTAAAGTAGGTGGAGGAGTTGCGGAAATTCTGTTTATCTCTGGAATTCGATGCACTTCTCGTTGATTGCAAGTCATTGCGCTGGAAGTTGACTTTGTTAACTGATGAAGCGGATGCGGATTTCTTTTTCATGCTGGAATTGTTGTTATTACCGCTACCAGCGGAAAGCTGGTTGTTATATTGCGGAGATGAGGATGTGAGAGTCATCCTCTTTCGTAACAAACTTTTTCTCTGTTCTCGACAATGCAAAAGTTTTGCTGAAAACAGAAATAGAATGACAGAGATAATTTATAAGGATTGATTATGATTACACAACACAGAAGATGCAGGCTTATTCAACGATACCAACCTAATTTGGATTTAATGTGCTGCAATCTATTCTCAACTTTTAAACTCACAATGTCAAGGTTTTCACAAAGAATTATTGTAAATCACTTGCCTTGACGCTCCGTTTCAGCCTCCTCGTAAATTTTGTAAATTTGTGATAAAGGAAGATGGCACAGAGACTCCTCGTAGTGCTCCAAACTTTTGTAAACTAGCTCGATTGGCTATTTTCACAAACCCATAAGAAAGATTTTTGTCAAAGAAGAAATTGCATAATAAAATCATTAACGTTCTGGATTAATCAAGGGGTTCCATAAAACTACCTCAATATTTAGTTGGGAACAAGCATGCAGAGAGGTTGGGCTCGTAAGAACGAATGGCGTATCTCTGGCGAATTCACCCACTTCAAAGTTATCCAGATTGATACTCATTTTTCCTGTAATAAACGTGGTCGCAATGAATATTAGTTGATTGATCAAATCCTATTTTGACCTCATTTTGAAAACACCTCACACAAAGGCATCCAACCAAAATTAAGACAGTCATATCGTGTCTAATGAGTTGATTGGAATTTTTGCAGTTAGAACGTCATGAAGATGTTAAAGCTACGCCTATATAATCAGTCCAATTATGGATGGAAAGCGAAAGAGCTTTCACTCTCTTGTCTTGACTTCGAGACTTGTACAGTTTGGCTCCTCACAATGTGCAGCAGTGCTTTTGAATATATTTACCAATTAGGCTGTCTTACAAAGATTATCTCAGTGTGACATAATTATTGTTTCACGTTTTTCTAACTGACACTCCAACTCGTTCAGCAATTTAATGGCTGGATGAAAAAGCAAAAATATCTACTCGATGATATAACAAAGTTGAGGATCTGGATCGAGGTCAAAAGAAAAGAACAAGGAGAAAACTTTCCTGCATAGATACACACAATGCATAACATTATTGCAATATATTGGAACTCCTACATTGCGATGAAGCTATGCATAAAAAAGTTATTCATCTATCCAGTTGTTATTGCATACCTTTACCCAGTTTTTTTGTATTCAGTCAGAGTTTGGTGTGCAATGCACAATGGTTTTTAAACCTGCTTCAACGTTACCACCTGTGCTTGGCACGCTGCTTTCACCAGCAGAGAGCTCAGCTCCTCTTGATTACCGATAACTTTTGTTATTTACAACTTTTTCTCTATGTACAGCATAGCAGAGTTGGCTATTAAGCAAAAAAGCAGCACATTTTTTTGCTTCATTGCTTTTCTGCTTATTTCATGCTTTATTGCTGTTTTGAAGCTTCTTTGCTTTTTTCCAGATCAATATACATATAAATATACATATAACGTA
>JAQGAP010003089.1:0-13204 GCA_034697805.1 Orchesella bifasciata | reverse complement strand
AAAAATGAGACCGCACTCGGGCAGAGTCACGGTGTAGTCAGAAGATAGATAGGCAATGAGTTTACAGGTTACACGGCTTTTTATACTTGAGAACAGAATAGCATTGCAATGGATAATGGAATTTTGTCATTCTTGAAAGGTACACATGAATTATCATACGCTGCTTACATATTCATTGGATTCAGATCAGAAAGTCATGTACACAAATTAGGGATTATTGAATTATAATATTAAACAATTAGGTAAACCGATTAGAGTCATAAACAAATTGAAAACGAAAGAAACGAGGAGACAACAAGTCATTGACTTTACATTTAACATGAGAAAACGAAGGACAAATCATTTCTTACAGAACATAATATTTTAGAGAAAAACTGAAGTTGTAGTAAAATGCATACACTTCTCATACGAATGAACAGTGTCATCGAATACGAAGGATAACCTCACTTAAGCCTCCTTCCATCATATAATGTAGTAGTTGCTCTGAAAAGTAAGAATACTTGTTAGCCATGTAATATGAAATATGCTTTCTTTTTTCTTATGAAAATTCTTTACTGGTATGAATATCATGTGGTTGTATGCTTTTGTTTTAATATTCCTTTCAGAACTCATCTCCTCACGTTTCACACTAATCTTGTAGGAATTATAAGACTTCTTAAGAATCTGGAATGTTTTGTGCAAACTTTGGTTGTCATATAGGACCACCAGAAAGATGAAACCAACAATGTGATTATGGAATGTAGAGATTGTTCAGTATTATGGAATAGCTTAAATAATTTGGTACCTCATCAAAATGAGAGTCACTGTGCAAAACTAATTTTTGTGGTAGGATGAGTAACTATTTTAAATGCGGTTTCGCGTGCTTTAAATATTTGCAGAATGGTATTCTAAGATGACTGCAGTGATCATCGTTGGCAGTAAAACTGCATGGGTTCAAAGAACTTGCTTTAGTGATGATGATTAAAATGAACTGATGGGCTTAAAAGCATCGTTTTTATATTAAAATATTATATATATTTGCTGAAACTGCTTGAAGAACTGATCTTACATCCTTACATTTTATACAGTATTTGTACAATTGAATGAAAATTGAATTAAAATGTGTTTTGTGCATTTATGCATCGGCAACCTTCATTAATCCAAAGAAGGACTTTTCAGGCTTGAAGATGGAGAAGATGTTTTCACCAATGTTCTTGATAACAACCTTGTCATTTTCATTGAGGAGAGTAAGTCCAGCTGTGAAGCATGAGTTGAATTCTTGCTTGGATGTGCACTGCAACAGCGGCTTCTCATTGATTTCGACTACATACCCTTCAACGTTTTCATCATGATAATGGATCTGAAACAAAGATTGAACGCGTTGGTTAATGAATAGGGCATAGTATTTTATGGACAACCTATTAGTTTCTCCCTCCCACCCACAGACAGGGTTATATATACAAGTATGTATATGTCACTGTTTCCTACCTGGGCATAGATGTAATAAACTCCTTTCTTGCGGATTGTGACGGCTCCAGTGGTTTTATCATAGGATAGAGCCTCCTTGCTAATCCAATCTTGGGGTTTCCAGATCTGGAAAATACCATCAGTATTTCGGAGCCTGGGATTGTCTTCAGCAGTAAAGTTGGAGACGTCAGCTACAAAATGTGCAACAACTGATTCAGGCTTCTTTGGTTCTTCAAAGGTGACGACACGGGCAGAAACCTAGTTTTGGAAAACATAAAAACTCTGTTTATATACATTTCATTAAAGGCCTGTTATTCATTATTTGGAAAATGAATGGAATTTACTTGATCATTGCCCTGGCCAACTCTTCTCAATGGAGGAAGGGATCGGGTACGGAGATCTGGTGCGTGTCTAGTATCAGTGTAAACATTTTCTGAGCTTGCAGGTGGAAGCCTGTCTCTGATTTCCTTCAGTCCAGAGGGATAAAATCGTCTTCCTTGAGCATCAACAGTGTAGAAAGTTTCGTCATCGTGATTGCGAACAATTGAATCATCTCTTGATCCACCTCGTCTTCTGGATGATTGACGACGACCCTGTCCCTGTCCACCTCTATTGCGTCTCCTTCCAGAGATAAGTCCCTCCTCAGTTGAATAGCCTTCATCATCACCACGTTTTGGCTGAACATTCAGAACAGGATCTCCACCAGCAGAACGAACCACCCATGGATACTCTGGTGCTTGACGCTTGTTACGATGCTCGTCTTCAACGACTGGGGTATTCTGCGAATGGTTTAAGTTGATTAGACCAGATACACAAAAGTTGTTGATACGAGAATGAATGAAAATTTTATATGACAAATGTTATCGCTAAACCATTGGTGAAATCAGGCGAATGAATGAACTCAATGGAACTGATAATGCAAGTTACCTTGATCTTGACTTCAGCTTGTACATGAAGTTCTAGTTCAAGAACGATTACGTAATATATATATCAATGGGCTGCTATTTCTAGTATTGTCACATGTCACAAAAATCTAGCTACGAACAGGTGTGACCATATTGTTCAAATGTTTCGAATGTCTTAAGAAAACTCTGCCATGTGTACTTAATTGGTAATAAAGTATATTCAAAATATTAGTATGTGAATTAGTCCTGAATAACAAATTTTCATTCATTCAACAATTTGTTGCCTTTATATGACTGTTACTTGTTCTAAGTAGTTAAAAATCTTTTTGGCTCGGTATTTACAGTATTTTGTTTCAAAATGTTTCGAGTAATAATTACCTTGTTTTCTTGTAATTCATTAATTTGAATCTCAAGGTCAGCAAGCTTGAATTCCATCTCTTGAAACTTGGTCTCATATCGGTAAACAGCAAGACTAGTTGCAAAAATGAGACCACAAAGGAGGAAAGCCTTCAGGAAGGTGTTTGTTATAGATTCAGTTCTGTACACCTTGCTGCCAGTTGGCAGCAAGATTTCTGTGATGTCTGACTTATTCATGTCGTTTCAATTTCAACAGAATTTGTTTTCTAACACGCGACTGAAATAAAAATGTAGACCTAACTTTTGTTGGTTTTCCATAGAAGGTGACCAACTAAATGGATTTTCTTGGAGAGCAAAGACTTTTATAGTCCCCGAAATACTGCTTTTGTCCAACAAAAAAAACAAGCATACAATTCAGCATTACTTAAATACTGGCTTTAACGTGTGTAAACTAAAGTAAATGAAATTATTTTAATTCCTGTTTACAACTTTATCGCAGTGTATTGCAATCAAGCAAAGAGCGAGCATAGTTTGTAAAAAAAGTAGTATTGATCACCTTAAAGGTTACCCTTTCGGTGATAACCTACACAGTCATAATCATCTTCAACCATGGATTTAGGTGAACTGTTTCCTTCGCTATAAGCTGGACAAAGCAGTTTAAGCATATACTGTACAGCAACATCGACAGATTCAGAACTGTGGCTTGGGTGTTTGGATGTGCGAAATTTTGTAGAGAAAGACGACGTTGTTCCACATGGACATAGTGGGTAAAAGAGCCCATTCTGGAAAATTATGTAAGCAAGCACAAAGCAGTAAGCACACGAAGAGAAGAAGTGTAAATAGCCCGTGTATCGATACTGATATGAAAGTCAAGGGCACAACGTGCTGCTTCGGTCGCATCTTAAGGAAAACCAGTCATATTAAAGTTTGTATTAAATTAGATATGCTTAAATGATAGATATTATTATGAATGTTGAGATATCATTTTGAGTTATACTGCTACTAGATTTATTGCTTCAATTATTACAAATTGAACCACAAAATAAGGTTGCAGGATGCAAGAAGTACCTAAGTATATAAAGTCCCTTTTATATTAGTGTGGTGTGGTAACGGTTAATGGGTTTTTCATATGTATATTAGATTAAGAAACCACTCATACGAAATCTAAAAAACTATGCTCACAATTTCAATTACCAAAAGTATTAGCCCACAAATTTTGCATTATATTTCCTAGAAAACGTTTTTTTACCAACCATTTGGCTACTTCGATTTAAAAATAGGTCATCTACCTGTATTACATATGCGCACATGAGTAAACCCGTGTACATATGGAGTTATTACGTGTGTCTGAAAGGTTTAAGGAGATACACACACACCGGCATATCATATATTATGCATTAATGAAGTGCCTTTCAAGTGGTCAAGCCTGCTAGCCACAGCCTGCAGCTTCACTGTAAAAAATATTAGTGCATTGTAAATACTATATATGGCGGATTGTATATGGTACATTCATACGAACGGGTAGTGGATATAAAAATGAAATAGCAGACTTCGTTTCGACACATTCCTTGCGAATCTAAAGATGCTTTACGGCAAAAAGTTGCCTTACAACTAAAATGAACCTATGCACCTGCATGTAAGCAATAAAAAGGTATTTAAACAGAGGCACAATACCTTGTCATATTGTGCACTGGCTCTTATGTGTTAAAAACCATATCTTTAGTTGAGGTTGAGGGTATGTCTGAGTATAAATCTTGAATGTACACTGTAGATACCCCGAATAACGGGAATAGTGTCTGACACTGTTAAGCAGTTGGCAGATTCGTTCACTGTGGCATGAAAAATCTTAGCACAGCTTCTCAAACGTCATTTCATACACAGGTCTGTATAAAGGGAAGTAGTGGTTTTTTATAAATGTAAACTTATTTACATACGTACAAAAGTCAAACTATTCGAACATAAAAACTATTTTGCAAAAGATTTTCAGAAAGCAGGTTACAATAACGATAAAATTCATAATATCGAAATAGTTGGAAAACTCACGACGTTTGCTTGGTGTCGTTAGATATTACAATGCAGTTCTAGTTTAGTCTTTAGCAGCTACTAAACTTTTTCGATTTTACTTGGGAACTGATTTAATGAAAATCCACAAAAATGGACGGGGGCTCTGTAAGCTTTGTGTATCCCACGTTGACAGAAATTCTAGAGCCTGAGGAAACACAAATAGTAGGAACTTTGCCGGATTGGCTGCATGAGTCAGTTTACATAAGAACAGGTATTTTACAACAATTTTTAATTTAATGTCGAATGACAAGCAAAGGTTAGAAATATTCAATTTATTTTATGTTTAATTTTGTGTTCTATTTTAGGTCCGGGTCATTTTGACTTTAAAGACTTCTCTGTGAACCACTTTTTAGATGGTATGAAATTCCCAATAGCCTCAAAAGTTTGTAAAGTGTGTTTGAAATCCCCAAAGTACATACTCATGACATTTTGATACATCAAATTTCTTTTAGGATACGCAATACTGACTAGATTCCAAATCGACAAAAATTCAATAAAATATGACCGCAAATATTTGCAAACTGATGCATATAAGAAGGCTCTCATTGCTCAAAAGCCAGTGATCGCGGAGTTTGGAACAAAGGCTCACCCTGATCCAACAAAGAGTGTTCTGTCCAGATTCATTCCGAGTCTTGTAAGCTCACGAACGAAGAATGGGTAAATTTATTTGCAATGTTTTGACCACATCTCAATGTTGTTTTCATCATGTCTCCACAGATTCCAGAAATGTCTGACAACTGCAATGTTTGTTTGTTTACAATTGGTAACGACTTATTTGCTGGAGCTGATACATGCATGTTTCGAAAAGTGGATTCCAAAACATTGGATTGTGGAGAAAAGTTTGGTAATAATATCTGAGCTTGTTGTTCTGTAAACATTTTTATGACTTGTCTTGCTTGTTTTACGTGGGTCACAAAGTTACATCATTCTATTCACTGCTGCTCTTATTCTGCAATCCAGGAAGTGCATGAATACTCACATATTGATTGCAAATCTTTTAATGATACCTACTAGAAAAGACTACAGGATAATTTTATATATCCACATGAGAATTGAATGAATCCAATGAAAGATATTATAATACATATTTACTCCATTGAAGTTGACTGGTTACATTTATTTAAATTACTCTAGCTTGTGAGCTCAAATCAAGTAGTTATGTAATCCTATCATTTATACGATTTCACAGATACACTAAAATTGTTTGGACTGAATATATGGAGTGCCCATCCTTTGGAACGTGACGGGTTTATTTATAACATTGGAACATCTTTTTTACGAGGTGCGATCCAATTACTATCATGTTTGATGTATTATGTTATACGTAATAATACGGAGATGTGCAGTTCATAATTATACTGTTTGATAAATTCAACGTACATAACAGGATTGAAGTATCAAATAGTCAAAATCCCATTACCAAGTGAAGGAGAGACGTCAGAAGAGGCGTTGAAGAAGGCAAAGATCATTTGCAGCATCTCGAGTCGGAGCGCATTATGTGCGAGTCCATGCCACAGCTTTGGAATGACGGAGAAGTATATAATATTTATAGAGCAGCCCTTAATAATAGTTGCAAAGAAAATGATTGCTGGGATTTTGCAAAAGTCATGTAAAAGGGATTACATGGAATATAGACCAGAAATGAAAAACAAGTTTCATGTGGTGGAAAAGGAGACGGGAAAATTACTCAAGACCGAATATCTCTCCTCCGAGCCCTTCTTCTTCCTCCACATTGTCAACTGTTATGAGCAAGAGAATGAACTTGTTATGGATCTGATTGCCTTTCCAAATGCAAATTGTATACATATTGATCTGGTGGATTTTCGTAATGGGAATGAGGGACCTGAACACGATTTGGCTACAACGCGGCGCTTCGTTATCCCCCTAATAGATTTCTCCGAACACAAAGACGGAGATATTCCTGAAGATACCAATTTGATCAAGTCGGTTAAAACATCCGCAACAGCTATTAATCATAAAAAAGTTATTACCCTTACCTGTGAAAAATTATCCGAGTCAGGGTTGGAGGTACCAATTGTCCACCCAAATTTCCGGGGTAAACCATACTCCATATTTTACGGAGGAGGACCCAGAACAGTGGGCTTCTATAAAAATGCTCTTTGCAAAGTGGATACACGCACAAAAGAATCCATCCTATTTCGTCTTGCTGAGCATGAGTTTTTGGGGGAACCTATGTTCATTCCTAATCCTAACGGAACTGAGGAAGATGATGGCATCATCATTTCTTGTGTCACAAGAGCTATACATGAAGAAAAGAGCTCCCTCATGTTTTTAGATGGGAAAACTATGAAGGAGATTGCTAGAGCGGAGTTCCAGAATTTCATTCCGTTGGCTGTTCACGGTATCCTTCTTCCTAAAAGTTACTTTCAGAAGCTCAACTAAGATTTAGTTCTTGGATTATAGTCTACGAATGAAACATTGTATGTTGGATTAGCGTTTATTCGTGTTTATGTATTCCTTTAGTATTTGATACGGCGTATGTCGCTGCTGAATGGTATATATGCCAGGTATATCTGGTTGTGATATTATTATTGAACGAGCAATGCAAAATGGAATGTGATTGTCAATTTATGTATTTGAATACATGTAGTTGAGAAGTAGTAGTACATGTAGTTCAGAAATGCTCTCAAACCAACAATGTGCTGCAATCACAACGAAAACACGCTCATATATTTTAAATAATTGCTTACCATGAAGTAATTGATTATAGCAAAATATCTTTTAGCTGTATTATGTATGTATTCTTTTTATGTACCTCTACTAACAGTATTTGTTTGTAATATATTTTTATAATAATTACTTAAATTCCAAATTTAATATTTGACATAAAGAAGGATGTGTTATGGAGCTTATTTTTTATACTTCATCACATTCTATAAATCGGCATTTGGTTTTATTTGTTAATAAAATTCAGTTTCAACATTAAAACGCAAAGTATCACTGTGGCATGGCACAGCTAGTTTTTGCTTTAGTGAAATCGATAGATCGGGTTTCTTCACCTCGAGACAACCTTTTTAGTATATATGAATGCGTAAAATGAAATAAAATCCTCTAGGGGAACATTTAACCAGAATTTCATAAAAAATGCAAAGTCTCTGAAAGCAACGCTGCATTCTGCATTATTTGGATAGAACTAAATTCATTGCCGCACCGTTGTCTGTAGTTGGTTATCCCAAAGTCTGACCAGTGTTAGCAGAACATTAGAATCCAAAAGGGTTTATATAACCATTTATAGATTTAAAGTATAATGGAATATTTGCTGTGGCTATGTTTGTGTCTCGCTCGGTACCAGGATTGTCACTTTAAAATTTTGTCCTTGAGCTTTGAGTTTATTGACTATTGTAGTAATGGAATGAACTGCTATAATAAAGTATTGGTCTAATCATAGACTAACGATAAGCGTTTAAACAATTAACCTTGCGCTTCATTCTGTTCACTGATTGTGAGCTAAGAGCATAAAAGTTTATGAAGTGTGAAATTATTATGTTTTTGCATCGTTCATCCATCTTGATGCGCAAATTCTTCGATAGAAATAGTACGCATGCATGTATGCATATATGTATGCTCCTTCACATGAAATGATACAAATCAATTTATTTAAATTTACTGTGTATGATAACCCATCTAAAAGATCACGGGAACATTGAATAATTTGTTTAAAAGACTTCAACCATTTCGAAAGTGCCAGGCAAATGGGTAATCAGCTATCATAAATGCAGAGAACTTTAATTGAAATGAATGTCCACCCGCATGTTTTAGTATTGACTTCATTTTCGACTTGCAGGGCTATACTTGCGTGTATTTACATACTTACCTGAGATGTTGCATGCATAATTTTTACGAAATAGTTTTCTAATCAAATTGAAATATCCATTGTATAATATTAATCCATATTGACTTCATGTTTATCATGCGACGGAGCAGAAAAGTGGAAAATTTTATGACTTCAAAAAAATCAGGTTAGGCAAAAGCTATTTTTACTAACAAATGAATTTGTCGAGTACTAGATATTCCAGTAAAGCAGAACCGTCGAATCATGGAATGTAAAACAAACCACAACCCTGTCACATTTTTTATCGTGTTAACTTCGCAGGAGTGTCTCTTATTGTTCTCTAATGGAAAGTTGTGATTATTACAGGTATTAAACACGGCAAAACTTGAATGTCCTTGAAAACATGTGCTTTTAGTTTGAAACCGCGTAGTATAGTTAGGCTATATATAGGCCCATGAGGATTAGCGCAGTAAGCAAACGAACGCGATGCTCATCCTTAATGAATCTTTTATTTTAAGAAATGAAGTAGTGTGCCGTGTAATGTGTGGCCATTCTGCCCCCACTCAAGATCAAGTTTACTTGTTATGACACCCATGTTTTGATATTTTATGACAGTGCATGGCGAAAGGTAAACAAAGAATTTACATGCACTCGTCATAAAAACATTCGAATATAACGTGAGGTGCATATGTAGGAACGAATAGACAAAGATTGGTAAAAAACAATTCGTTGTTTAGGTGGTAGGTGTATATAGTATCAAAATGCTAATAGTCTTAATTTCTTACTTCGAATGGAATAGCAGAGAATAATGGATTTTTTGTTTATGTGAGCACAAGAATGGAATATATTTTCGTGTCCTTCGTCAAACAGTTTTTTTAATCGTTTTTGTATGTTTCATAATTATTTCGTTTCTAAAATGCCAAGCGATCACGGAGCAAAATTAAGCAAACTATGGCAAATTTATCTAGTATAGGCTACCGATGCGATATGTATCAAAGAAGACTTTTACCGCAGTAGGAGTACTTTATTGTCAAAATATTGTTTATTAGTGAGGGATCATGTTATACACCAATATTTGTATATCATTCACATAATCAGACAAAGGAAAATAGAACATGCTAAACAAGCAGAGTACAACACACTTTGATCGTTCATTTTTTAGCTTCATTCTTAGTTTCGGCTGAGTACTCTTTTATTTGATGTTTTTTTGCACTAATTGTAATTTTGGCATCTTAGACAATATGCTGACATCATTCTATCGCTTTTAGTGCCAATAGGCATTGAGAGCATAATTTCATAATAATCATCCTCTTTTAAATGTTGTCGTTCTCATCGTCGTCAAATGTATGTACCAGCTAGTGATTACTATATGATGTGATTAATATTCCATTGTATAAGGTGCCTTGCTTTCGCACGAAACTGATGCTAATTAACTGCGAGTCAACATCAAGATTGGCTAGATATATTCTTTACAAAGATGCTCTGATCGGATTACAATTTGATTACAACAAAGCTTTTGGGAGATTTACTTGGGTTGAAGATAGAGCACAATCAAAGCAAGGCTAAATTAGGAACACAATTAAGGGGATGAACTGTTGATTAAGTATTCATGTTATATATGCTAATTTGGAAAATGAGTTTAAAAATTTTAATACACTGGGAAGTTCTTCGGAAAGGGAATTGGTAGCTACAGCCAAGTACAAAAGATCACGCCATGAATGACTATTTTAAGATATGCGTGATTAAAAAATGTTGACTACACATATTGATAACATTGACAAGTTGCTTTTCGTTTATAAAAAGCTCCTCTAGGCAGTTAGTTAGACCTTCCATCAGTAGACAGTTTTGGAAGTGAGCAAGTACTTAAACGAGTAAAAATCAACCGGCAAATGACACTAAAATTTGCCTTTGCATAGAAAGTTACAATTTTCGTATTTTTCCTTCATCGACGGACACGCAATATCCTTTCATCGTGTTCTATTATCTGTTATCGTTATCTAACAATAGTTGCAGGCGATAAACTTTGGAAAAATAAGGTTGAACGTTTATATATATTTATAAGTCGCATGTCGTCACGTCTCGTTTGCCCAGCTTTAAGAGAATCCACAAAGATTTAATACATGTTTTAAATTTTGACATATTCTGCTAACATTTTATTTCCTCCATCCTATCTACACACTCGTGTGGTTCAGAATAGTTTAAAAACTAATCCAAAAGTACACTATGACATAATATTTGTACTAGCTATGAAGTAATAAGCAAACACAGGTTTTTCAAACAGGTTAATTGATTTTTAGCTTATATTGAAGTGAGCAAATGTAGTGTTAAATTGTGCAGTACCTATTAGGAAGTGTTGAAGTATTTGAGAGAGTGGCCGATAGTTCAAACCGTTCGCACTTGTATTTGCGACAGACATCTAAAGAGCTTTCAACCTCAAAATCTGAACAAAGTGAAGCTTTAAACTTCAAATTCCCCAATGTGAGTTGTAACTTTTAGTTATAAAAGTGGGGAATTTTACCATGTTTTAGCAAGAAAGCTTAGCAAGAAGGTCATAAAATACCTATCAGTAGAACTCTTTTGAGTTCGTGCATGTGTATTTCAATATATTGGATGGGATCGGGTTGTCAGTTAATAGTAGGGATTACCTGCAAAACCTTAAAAGGTGTATGTACCTAATACGGCATGTGAGAAAGGGTTTGCAGACTTGCTCTTTCGCATTCTGATGCCGTAACATACGTCAGCAAAGCCGGTAGTCGGAAACAAATTGAATAATATGCCATCCTTTAAGTTGAATAACTTGTTTCATTTGACGAAGACGAGACTGAAACTCCTAAAGACCTGTTATATACATTTTTTATACAAAAGGTCTTTGGGGTTTCCATACATTCCTAGACAATAAGACAGCTAAAAACCCAATCAAAAAGTCCACTTTATTTGATTCTTGTTATATCTTCCGATTCCGATGCGTCTGTCTCTACACGTGTGGGAATCGATACTTTCTTTACGGAAGTTTTCAACTTTACATACCTCAAAAGCCAACTTGTAGTCAAATCCTATAAAAACGTTATTGCACGTGGCATACATTCAAACTGCATCATTTTCTAGAAATCAAGTGTTCAAAATGATACAGTCGTTATCTAGACTTTAGTTTAAAGTCTTGTAAAGAAGCGTTTCGCAATAAAAAAAATATTTTAAAAAGGAGTTAATCACAGTCGCCTTTTGCATCCTCCATAAACATATCAGTATTCATCTCAGAGATCGTCTGCACATAATAATTGTCTTGAGTTTTTGCGAGTGAGCGTAGCCATCTCATTTAATGCTGGCTATCATTTAATAGTAATCTTCTAGCGTTGTTCATGTTAGAAGATACAAAATTGGTGATAGTACATCAGTTGCGAAACATTTACATAACAATACATACAGCCAATGTGATCGCATTGTTATGCAACGTAATCATAAAGGCCAATAAAGTTTTGCTAGAGCTCGCTTGCAATTTCGTAGTATGCCGTTATAGCTGCATCTCATAATAATAATCCCACATTCACATTGGATCAGATCTGTAGTGAAATATTAGCATATTAACCATAATCCCTTCGCTCATTTTCGTTTTGCAGTGGTCACAAAAACGCCTTCAATAGCCATATTTGACAAGGCTTACTGCTGAGCTCACAATTACTCAGATTTAAGCATTGTTGCCTATTTATCATGTTCATTCATGTTTGATTTGCATTTTGTTAAGTCGTTATTCGTTGTTGTTGTGAGTCCCCTTCAAAATGAATTAGACACTTTGAGCCTGATTTACACGTAAAAAGCGGAATTTGTCAGTTCATGGCCCTTGATCACCAATTGTATGGCGTTAATTAACTGTAGTGCAGTAGCACAAGATTGGAGTGAAGCGGCTTTTAGTCACAAATGCTCAGAAAGGATAGCGTATGTATATTATGAACTACTCAATATTTAATGATGAGCTATTCAAGGGCTTGAGCGGCTAGCTTAGCAATTTATGTACTAGCAACCAACATGAGTCCATAGACAGAGACAGGTACACGAGAGATGGTAATGAACTAGACATTTTGGAGTTACTCAACTGTAAAAGTGGACATTCTGATGTAATGTACTTAGATGAAACTATGAAACTAAACTAGAACGAAATTCCAAACGACTCAGCGAGTTTTAAGCTTCAGCCTGAAGTGAATTTCTTTTCAATCTTATCAATTTAGTAGATTTACGATCTAATTAGCCAATGACAATTAATTTCTGATTGAACTTGAACATTGTTATTCGCTCCAGTGACAAACACGCTCAGGACAAATGGATGAGCTTTGCTCTCAATATCACACCATCTAACCATTATGCTCTAATAGCCAGACAGGTGTATTCACTTACATACTACAAGTATTAGTATTGTCACGTGTTGTCTAATATCTTAGTTGACCTTGAGGAAAAGTCTAAAACTTGAGACAATTTGCATTCGTGTGGTTCATTTTAGCATGAAATGATGGTGGTATTAACGAAAAACCAAAAAAAAACGCTAATTCCATCCCAAATTTATGGAGCTTTTTGTTCTAGCCACCGTCGAATTTTTGTCATAGCCATTACACTTGAGTCATGATGGTGGTGATGCAATGAATGTGCTTTG
>JAQGAP010003088.1:0-13210 GCA_034697805.1 Orchesella bifasciata | reverse complement strand
TTGTTGTGTTGCTTACCGATATTTCGAGTCTTTCGAAACATGTTTTCCGCTGCATATATTCGTTTCCTCCACCGCCCAACTGACAGCTCGGATTCCATCTCATATGTGTTTTCATCATATGGTTCATTTGTTTTCGTTAATTTGGGAATTAAATCAACCAACTCACTCAATAAATTTACAGGCTTCCTTACACAACCATTCGGCAAATTACTTTCCATCGATTCAATGATCCAGTTTCCAAATCGCTACTTTCTCCCACTGTATTTATACACAACAATACTGGTTTTTACTCATCTCTTGCAAACGTAGACTTCGTTTTTAAGAAATCAAGAAAGATTGAAAATCACTAGTTCGTTCACCCAGAGCCGTTACGGAATGTACTGTATTATTGTGAATTGTTTTTGCACTCTCATATCCCTGCAGATTTTCCGGAAATTCCAGGGTAGCGGGACTCCCAGCAATAGGAGCACAGAGTAGCATTATTTCTCTGTCAGAATTGCTTGCATGGGTTAATCCTAACATTGTGCACTCATTGAGTAGAGAGGAGCAAGTAGTACTCATTCAATCACTCACAAACACATGGCACATTGAGGCAGTGAATCTCATTGCGCTTTTTCTTGGCTTTGCAACACCACCATCAGCTCCCTGTTATGTGGGACCAATCTAATCCTGCCAAGAATAAGTAGAGGATGAAGAATAAAGCAAATTTATACTTAATGTAAGAAAAAGGTCGCTCCTGTCTCCCATCCTGATAGCTTACTATGTGTGCACTCAACTCCTTGCTTCCATTATGGCATCATATATCGTAAGATGATGTTGTTGCATCTTTCGTTTCGTTTTTTCTTCCAGAGTGCTAATATTCTCTATAGATTTTCAACACAGTATAATAATAACACTAACAATACAAGATCAGTGGGGTAGTGGAAGTGCTAGTGGTAAGCAAGGAATACATACACCAGATGCTGTTGCGTCTCTTCTTAGCCAACACGTACTTTGTTATTGCATTCATTCCTCTCTTTCCTCTCCCTTCCTGGCTTTCCCCGGCTCAGGGAGACTGAAACTGCCACGGATATATATACCAGTTGAGAAGGGATTAGTTTATCATTTCCTCACGGAAAAGGAGAAGATGAGAAATATTTTTTCCGCTGAACTGAACAATCTATCTTGATATCAAATGAATCCTGCACTTGCTCCGCTTGGCAACATGTGATGTAGTGTGCGGTTGCAGTGAGAAGAAAGGGATGGAACTTTCTTTTTCCTAAGCTTGAAATTTCCTCTCTCAAATATACTTCCTAACAAAATCGAGCACGGTGTAATAATAACTTTTATATCCTTACATCTATACTGTGGACGTACATTCAAAGCCATTTATAGCGGAAAAAAGAGACTGCCTAGTCACCTAATGCATTATTTTAATATTACAAAGATGCTTTTCGAAATTCTCGGTGTGCATTTTATAAAAGGACGTTTTCCGCGTACTTATATGTAATAAATTCTCATGTATGTGCTTGCATACTGTGACGTAGCCTTATTCTCACAAAAACAACTCCATTACCTCAAATGATGCTAATGTATAGTATGATCAAACTTTATAGTACTGCTATTCCATAACCGTTTAGCAAGATTTAACTTTAATGAAATCAGGCTTTCAGGAGAAAACATCAAGTCAATTTCATTTTAAGTGCTAATCAAGCCAACATACATATTGCGTGCACTGGTTTTTGCATTTGCTGCCAGAGCTTCTAAAGTGAAAGTTGCCTTGCCATCTGTCTCCATACATCTGAGTCGCTGAACGGAGTTTATAATGAGAATCTTTGCAATTGAGTTAATTTCCGAGAAAAAAATAATATTGATTTTTTGGTTTGCTGTCTGCTTTCTTTTGGGGTCAGACTAACTTGCAAATTTTTTGCCATCTTTGGAACCTAGAACATGTTTGAAAGCACGGATAAATGAAAGTAAAAAGCAGAGTAAGATTAGCATGCGTAGTGAAATTTTATACGAAAACTTGGTGGAACCAAATGAATGTGTGTTAGTATGGCTTTTTGTTTACCTGATTTAGCCCATACTTTGTCCTAGAGGCTTCAAAACTTTTGTCGTTTACAGGTAAATAAGCTGTTTAAATGTTAAATATTTTCTTGAATAGTTTGTGGTTGTGAGTTGAGCATTCATCCTCCACAATAAAAAGCGTTTATGGAATGTCAGAAATGTCAGGCGTGCCTCATTTACGAAGCGAGAAGAATTAAAAGGGTTGATTTTCAATATCTCATGAATACCGATCCATTTTTTGTTTGCAATTCAAACGACCAAAGTCTGAATAGTATCAATGAAATAGTTTTAAGAAAATCATGAATTCCACTACATCCAAACCTCCCTTTTAGCGTAACCATCTAAAGTTAATGGAAATCATGATGGATCTAAACATACAAGTCTGAGTGTGTGCTCTTCTATCTTTCTGTGGCTATATATTTATCCATTTCATCTCAAGGTTTCAAGAGAGCACTAGCTCTCATGATGATGACATTCCATTCCGCTACTTCACGGCGGTTTTATTTTTTATTTCTCTGTGTATGCAAACCAGATACAAAAAGTTCTCGCTCAGTTCCCTCTGTATCTCAGCAACCAAGATTACGCTTTTAATGATAAAAGGAAACCAGGACTGTTTTCAAATGACGAGGGAATGGAGTTAAGTATTTATAAGAGCATATATTCCTGCCTGAATGACATAAAAGACTTTTAAGTGCAAAATCTATAGTTTACACATTTGGCACGGTTGTGGCCTCAAACACCGATGGGATGGATCGAAATGGATGCATACAACCTTACCACACCACCGCTCTTCTTCTTTAGCCATTTGCATCACTTCCCAAACAGCAGCGGGCCTATATGCGTATTTATTATGGTTTATAAGTTGTGTATTAGACAAGAAGTGAAAAGAATCTAGTCATTCTTTTCCTTCAGAACGAAGAATCTCTACCGTCGATGAAAGGAAGGGAAAGAGGAGAAATAAACGCTGAGAAGAAGAGAGTAAACGCATGAAAGAAAGCTGAGCTGAGGAAAGCAGAAAAATAGATGCTATTAAGGGAAAGAATTTCATCGGTTCGCAAAGCATTTTCTCCATCTCTGTCTTTACTGCCTTTTTTCCAGTAGACCTGCAAATTGGAACACTCGGTAATATTAGTTTACTGCTATGGATCCATACAATCTATTGAAACATCCGTGTAACATCCTTCTAGACCTATACACATGCAGTTAATGCAGAAGCTCTCGACTCTCTCTCTCTCTCAAGATGATTCAACTCACATTATTTTCTCTTCTAATGCTTTTGCTAATGTTACTGCATTACGACTTAAGAGGAGATAGATGTGCACAATGTTGTTGTGTGTAGCCATATTATATTATATAGAGTTGGCATTCCATCTTAGAAAATAAATTGTTGTGCAAGTGGTTCTATCAAATGCTTCCCATTGCCATGATTTTTCCAAGTGGAGATTCTTTCAACGAGAGTAAGATTCAATATTATTGCTTTTAAGAGCTGAGCACACATTCACTCCGCTTGCCTTTTTAAGAACTACACGTACGTTACGTATGTAAAGTATGTTTTCTATCAACAGGAAAATTTCATTATCATATTTTGCTACCATTGCTGTTTTCTATCTGGCTATGTACGCACGCACATGGTAATTTTTACGACTTCATTTCAAGTAAATGGAATGAACTCAACTGTATGAATTCTTGAAAAGACTTCTTGATTTCACCAAGTTTTTCTTCACAGGAAATAAATCTGGGAGAAGCCATTTGAACTGAATTTATGGTTCCTATAGTTTGTGTCCCCTTGAGCGTATTTGTAAGGGGAATTCGGAATTTACACACACACCCTCATGTAGCTAAATCCAAAGTGCAAGAGTTTAGAAAAATATTCAAAACTAATTCATATTGCATGCGTATTACGGATTCATTAGCTTTTAGACTAGAATATTCCAAAAGCCATTTGCTAAATTTGTTGCTGGCATGACGTGGACAAATGTTAGAAAAGTAAAGGGTACTACAAATTACTAATCCATTGTAGCAATGAATTATCCAACGAAATTCATCCCATATTGGCAACAACAACGTATAGCAAAATATATGTGTGAATTTAGCATTTTAAATGTTTTTATTTGTTCTCTTCCAGGTTATCTGTGTAGTTTGGGACTCACTACTTGCAATGAGGACACAATCCAACGTTGTGAAGAACCACAGGTAAAGTACAACAATGAAACGCTTATATATAATGTTAATTTGACTAAATTTATTAAGTAATATTGCCCAATGAATCACATCCTCCATTAGCAGTTACATCTTCTATAATGATTTTGAAATTGAGAATTAAAGAGATTCCACACACGTGTGACTTTTGTCATCTCCACTTAACTAACCCTTTTAACTCGTGTGTAAAATATATAAACTGAACGAGTGTCATTTGTCTTCCATAAGGATTCATAAACTGATGTCGTAAAGACATTGTGTCTGGATACGATAGGCTGCAATGCAACAATACAAAGGGCTCTCTCCAAGCCGTAATGTGTAATACCATCATTTATCATTTTACCATGTAAGCTGTAATTTATGTTTGCTCTCTCCCGTTTTTGTGCTGGCTCGCTACATGTGTTCTGTCTGAACCCTGTACTTCTTCAGCAGCAGAAATAACGATTAAGTACTTAAAAAGGAAAAGAACTAACAACAAAACTATAAAATGACAATGGTAATGATAATAAAAATGATCATAATGATAACTGTTATGACTTTGGAGTTATGAAAGCACAAGTTTAACATAATTCCACTCATATACGTATCCTATCATTGCAACAATGTTGCAAGTTAGTTGGAAGTATAGTACTCAAGTTTTTTTTTGTAGCTGTTGTTGTTTTGGCTAACATTCGTTTCGTTTGTTCACAACAGGGCTTAAACATTCGTAGATAATAATAATTTCTTGGGCGCTTCCTGTTACTCCTAACTTTACAACACAATATGTTTTCCCAGTACTTTCCATGCATCCAGGGAGTACATACACAGTTTTTAGCAATTCAACGGAATGAATCATTTATAAATGTTAAATGTAGAGAGCAGCAAAAATCTCGTGAAGTTTCTCAATTTCTTTTGTTACATTCCAATGTAACAATTTAGGGCTTTAACAAATCGTATATAACTTTGAGATCAAAGTCAAATCGAAGATGTAAATCATGTTACTTGACGTGGATCATTCAACTAACATTTTTTTCAATTAAAAAGTTGTATAAAATCAATTTCAACGAAATCAGATCAACGCTTCAAAAAAAACAACAACTGCACAACATAAATTATTAACAGGAGGAACTTTCAACTTTTCATAAATACATATAATACTTTTAAATACATGGTGCATGATCGTTGGCTGCACCTTCCATTTCATGCCAGCTCGATAACAATGCACTTTGTGAAAAAAATATATAATATCTTGAAATCCAGCAAACAAAATGAGGAGCTATCCATCTAATCTTGCATCAGTATGAAATTTTGCGGCAAAAATGTGAAATAATAGGGTATATATCTTATGATACTCCTTTTAGCTGCCATGTCTTCCCATAAGCGGTTATTAAGCATGTAAATGTGATGGCGTGATGTGATGTGTGATCTCTGAAAAGGCATGGAGAGAAATGGATAGTTGGATGGTAGCAGGCAGGTAAAACTTGGTGGTGGTGTTGGATCAATGCTGGTGGCGCCTTGTATATTATTGCCTTTATTTTTGTTGTAACTCTTTTTTCCAACCTTTGCCAGCGATGATGATCTAGTGCAAGTAAATTTAAGACTAGTTTTCATTACTTTTGTGTTGCTTCGTTTGTTATTGTTGATGACCACTCTGGTTGACTTCATTTTTTTACATTTGGAAAACGGATACACTGAGCTGAGCTGACTTGCTTCATTTAATATTGTAGTTGGTCATGCAGTCAGCTACTAATATTTAATGCCAAGGATTTTTGATCTATTCCATTCGTTTTCTTGTTTCTTTCCCGTTGGCTACCTTTATGAAGGGGCGGTTTATGTGCAAGCAAAACTGGATAGTGGAATGAAAAAAATCTTCTCCGCCTTGCTCTTAAGAAGTCAAAATAAGCCTACTGGGGCCAACGTTCGGGGCTCCATGCTATTATGCATTATGCTCGTCAGCTTTTCCCTAATTTTACCTCAGACACTTGGTGCTGTTACAGGTTCCTATCCATTCCTATTTGTAAGGTTTTAACTAGGTATTTATATGAACAACTCGAGGCAAATTTTTACAGCCTTGATTGGCTTAAGCTAATTGTAATTGAATGAATTGTTGCAGGGGCTGGAAACTGCAAATATAAGAGTGTTTGGAAGCACGTACATGTGTATAGCATACATGCATGTACCTTTGTGTATTTCTGCGCATAAAATCAACCTTGGCTTTGGCTGCTGGTGTAATGCCATGCAAATTACATTTTTGAAGCATACTCACGGGTGATCTGGTAGTTTTCTCCGAAATTTTTCTTGTACGGACAACAGCCTGATTACTATGTACAGCTTATTATTGTATTTAGCTAAAAACCCTCTCAACTCGAGATGATGTGCGAAATAGTAGAGAATGGTGGAAATGTAGATACAATTAAATGCCCAGGATCAGGATACATTTACTACCTGAAGTTTTTTCATTGCCCAACTCAATTTTAAGTACACATGTAAGTGTGTCTGTCATCATTACATTGCAATCGTGTAGAGAAACCGAAATATGTGGAAACTGGCGGCTTCATGTTGTCCAATACCACTTGTGGTGAATTCAGTCAGCTTAACCCTTGAAATTGTACTGCAATCAACTGAACACATTTTCCAATAGAATTCACAATCAGACGGAGCCTTACCACCAAATGAAGCGCACCGGTTTGGAGCAATACGACATCGAAGAATTTCATAGTTTTTTTTTACATTAGTACGGACGTGAGCGATACGATCAAGTTGTTGGGGTGTTTTGAACATGATTAGAAAAAATCTCCACGCGTTTCAAACAAGAAGAGTGTAACTAGGCAAGCCAGCCTTAGTGTTTATCATCCTGGTGTAGTGTGAAAAGATTGGTTGAAAATCCTATTAATATTATTATAATTCTACTCTCATATTGACGACGTCAGCATGGTCATTCTCTGCTCGTAAATAGCAGCAGGTAACCCCACCACATTATATGCGTACGGGTGAACGAATGACGCTTTCAAGCTGAGCATTTACAGTCTCAGCTATCTCGTTGTTGTGATGTGAGTACTCCTGAAGTAAAACCCGTGGCTACAATTACAAGCCTACTTTTACTGAGAAAAGATTAAACAGTGCAGGAGATGTATTTATACTGAGCAAAAACAATGAAAAGTGAAAACTGCGTGTAAAAAGTCAAGAAACATGTATATCTCGACTAGAAGTGGCATTTTGTAATGTAAAGAGAAGAATGATAGAGTGCCTCTGTGTCCTGAGTGAAAATCTGTAATATAAATTTGCTCTCTAAAGCAAGTTTCCTTTTTCTTCTGTTTGTGGAAATAAAAAAAAATATATATGGAACATGAACGAGAAGTAACATACAGATTGCATATACAAACCACCAAGAAAGAGTGGGAACCTAATGACAGTTACGGTTTAAGTGGTGTAACCGTCATATTTGAAAACATAATGCAGGGAACTGAAATCCCCGACACTTTGCTACCAACTCTCCTGCCAGAATGAGAAATGGGACAGCTTGATATCTAATGAAGGCTGGCTGAAACACTCTGTTAGAAATCAAATAAAATTCAAATGAATTGCTCCAGATAAAATCTGAAATATTCTTGACATATAAATACCCTGCGGGATTATACAAATAAGCAAGAGCGCTGTAGACAAGATGGTATCCTTTCAGCATAGCGGACATGCAAATGCGAAGCGCGATGTAGGTATGTATAATATAACTGCATAATATTCATCATATATTTTATATAAGTTTCCCCTGCATTGTGCTTCTACCCATGTTTCAACTAGAAGGAAAAGGAGCCCTGTGTGTCTCCTACTTTACTATTAAAACTTTTGATATGCGTATATATTTGCCATGAGCTATGTCGGAACCTGACATGGTATTGCACTCTCTGGCATTCATGTGACAGAAAGACAATTCATCCTTCTTTTGCTACCTGTCATACTGTGAGCTCTGTGCAATTATGTCCCAAAGCAATCTCGAAAATTCCTGCCATCATCCATGAAAGTTGGGAACACTCTGTATCGAATATTCAAGTCATACGTTAGGAGTCAGTTTAGTCACTTGCTTGTATCACAATCACGCTTCTAATATGTTGTTTCGTGCATAAAAATAAATTACATATTCCGTATATTATTCTTTCTCGCTATCAAAATGTTTATTAATGTTGTGCTAGGAATTTCACGTTGCGAAAGTAGTGCTAAGGATGTCACACATAACATCCTACAAACAAAACCATGTGAGCGACAATTTTCTTCACTCACGTTATTGTTTCTGAGTGCGATTATGTTCTTATGCCGGGGAGATGTGGCAGTGGTGATCGTCTGTCTACGCTTAATTTTCAGATACACACCACTGACAGAACAAATAACTACACCGAATTGTGGGACGAGTGAGTGTTGTTTCGATTAATTCGTTGGCTTGCCACTATTCAGGCAGATTGTAGCTTGACTGGAATAAACAACTCTGATTTGTGTTAAATGATGATTTACGCATTCATATCGGTGTACACACAAACTACTCTCGCACCGTACACACATATCAATCATGCTTGAAAACATGTAACCAAATTACCTTCATACAGACAGATACCAAAGCTAACGTTTTACAATTTTAGTTTGAATGCTGTGATACGCTCCTTTATTCTGACTCTCACTCACACATCATTATTTGGCTATACACAATGCATACAAATCACGTATAGCTCAGCACTGTATCAAATTAAGTTTTATGATTTATTCGTGCAAAAATCATTACCTATCGTGAATCTTCTGAAACGTTTTTTTCGTTAGCTTCTGAATCTCCTTTGAATTTAATTAATTTATACGTTGGTCATGTACGCAGTCGGTATGCGAATAGTTCTTTTCCCGTTTGTCGTTGTATGACTCTCCTTTCATATGAGATAGTGGTGTACTCATTAGCAGTTAGTTTGCAGTGCAGACAAGTGGCCATTATGAATGTCATTCTGTATAAATCAATATCTTATTTTTGTACAAGATGCAGTCGTGACTCATGATGTTCTCGATTGACTTATTAGTAGAGTTAGAAACATAGCCATTGTTCAATTTCAATTCCTAGTAACTCTCGTGATTTTGAGTATCATTGTGAGATTACAGTTTCTATTTTCAACTCAACAAAAACAACCGCTGCACTCGGTTGACAGTTTTACTCTAGAGATGTTATAAATTCAAGTTAAAAGACTGGTTGAAATACTTTTGGGAGTTGCAAAATGATCGGATGTCCGAGACCGTTGTACCAAACCAACCAGATATTCAAATGATCCCAGTGGGACCCAAAAACCCTCTACTCTTCAGGAACAATTATATAAAACCGATCACAATAATAAATTAGCCTGTGTGATAACTATGTAATCCGATAATCTCTAGACCTCGTACTCGTACTTACTGTCGGCGTTGATTACAAGCTTTCAGTTTACGATATTTGGTGTATTATCAAAGGAGTATCATAAACCTTAATTGATTCTAGCAGCATCTGTGATGCAGCAAAAAAGAAGCGAACAATTGCAAATTCTAAGAACTCTTCCTTGAGTAAGCTAATCCAGTGGCTCAAAAACCAGATAAAAGATACTCATCCATCAAGCGAAGGAGTTTCAATCAAACACAAAGTAAGAACGAGAGAATGTAAATGCTACATACGCCTTATACGCAACGAAGTACGAAGTTACGTAGTTAGTGTGCTTCGAATTCCTTCGAAATCATATTGTTTTGACCAGCAATGGAGCAAACGATGTTTAAACTCAAATCTCAAATTTTCTTGTTAGAATTTTTCTGAATGTAGTAAAATTTCTGTGGTTTTTTTACATCAAATTCATAAGTTGCATTTGCCAGAAACGTTCAGTATCTAACATTGAACATCTAAAGTGGATTTTTGTGTGTTTACTTCTATCTGCAACTTAGTTACAATGGACAAAATTGAAAGTATTTTTTTTGCACTGAATCATTGTCTGTGATGATATTTTTCTGCTTTTATATAATATCAGATAACTATGGGTATTCTCCACCCCAGATCTTTCTTGCTATGGTTCATACAACATAACCCACGGTTGTGCAGTAAGCACGTCCTTTGAATCACAGCAAATGTGTTACTGTGAAAACGCGAGGAAAGAGAAAACAGGGTTGGAGGAAGCAAGCTTGATTACAGTTCTAATATATCATAGCCATATGAATTTCATATGATTCGAGGGAAGAGAAGATGGTCTCAAACGGAAGTTTGTGAGTCTGCCTGAAGCCTTCCCACACGTGACCATTTTTGCTAAAGCACGGCGTTGTGACGACGACTGCTTGTTCAGTGCTGAGCCTTTTTACTTCTCCAACGGCGAACTCAATTTTCTAAATTCGTGTCACAAGTGTATCCCTTTACTGTTCCCTGTGTATGTATGCTACGCATTCAGCAAATCTTTTTATGATGTTCATTCACACTAGAATTTACCATGTTATGAATATTACCATGTCTACATTTTATGCACCGGATGCTAATTCGATGTGACTAAATAAGAGTTCCTCATTTTTGGTAGTTTAATAATGCTACAAACATATGAAGTCTCAGTGCCGTGTGTCGGGAGGAACGGCAAAATAAAAGTGATATCTTTGTAGCTATAATAAAAAGCGTGCAACTCCACTGTCTACCACACAAGGGGAAAGCTATAAATTCTACACTTAAAAATATTAATGCACTCTGATATGCCGAGATGCATACATAATTTACTGTTTGGATCCACAGAAAAGCTGGTACGAGCTCTCCGTTTCCTCCAACGTAAAAAGCATTTTTGCTGAAAGTACATTTTCATCAAGATATAAAATAAGAGCTGTTGTTACAGAGTTAGTGCATGTAAATATATGTTCATATATGTGTTTTGCATGCAGTTGCTTCAACGCTACACCCTTTCCCTTTGAGTATTTTCTTTTTAACAAAAGTCCATATGATGGGCCTCCTCTACAAACTTAACGAACAGAATAGCAATGTAGAAGTTGCAGCAAAATGTACTCCATTAAATTTCAAAGAAACATCCATATACGTACAATGGCCAGGGAGAATGAAAGCAAAGCACTCAAAAACAAATCCTAGTTTTCAAGTAATCGCATGTATTTAGAGCCTCTTTGTAATTCAGGCATGTATTTACAAACATCTGCAATGTTCTAAGACGCTACTGAATATGCTAAAAAAGGATAACTAGTGTACCACAAGCCTTAATGCTAAGCTAGGAAGAATCAATGCTGCAGAGAGAGAAAGAGAGAGAGACTGATGCATTACGTTGCTTAACTCACCCACGATATCGTCAAATTAAGGACGACAGTCATTAATGATGACACATGCACGCTTTTTAATGAAATTTCTTTGGCTGGAGTGAGTAGAGGCATGCTTAATCGATTGCCTACAGTCACTAATGCCAAGCTACATATTGGGGGAGATGCACATATGTGCTATCAATTCCGATCATCATAACTATTTTAACTAACATGTAAGAAGTATGGTGCTATTGAACATCCTTCCCTGCAGCAGTATCCGTATCTTTTTAGTACGAAAGATCTACAAGATGTGTAGGTATAGGAATGCGGTGCAGCAGAAAATTTGGTGTGCAAAGCGTTTCAAGTCTTGGAAATAACTCAGCAAGCAACCGCCCTTATCACGTTGTTTTCATGTCAAGTGAATGTTGTTTCAGGTTTAGAATTGCTCGTTATGCTGCAACTTTTGAAATGGCTCAGTGTACCTCATTTAGTTATGGTTATTGGCGAAAATATCAACATGAACGTCGATCTCATCAGTGGACATTATAATAAAACGGTGAGGAGCTATTTCCGTGTGTAGGTATGGATGGGATGCGTGTAGCATTGATCAGTCTGTAACTCTGCCATCCTTTTACGGTATCTGATTCTGTCCAGCAAAGAGCAGCCAGGTACTTTAGAAAAGAGGAGTGAGAATCGTGCTCAACTCGGCTACACTCCATATCTACAACTGGGAAGGCGACTACATTTTTCAATGGCATTTATAGCTCTTTCTCCACTAAAATATAGCATGGCAAAACGTGCTTCTCCATCATAGAAATGGAGAAAGCACTCCCAAACGAGATATTTTCTCTTTATGTTCTAGTAAAACGCAGGAGAAGGGAGAAATCATCATTAATTTATGCCTACAAGGGAAATTTTGTTGTAACTTTCTACATCATTTCATTTTCCCTTGAGGAGCTCCGACCAGCAATTCACTGAAGTTTCATGTTTTCTCATATCATATACCTTTTCCACTTTGGCGACTCTCTTAGCTGTTTTTACACACACATGCACACAACACCGGAGAGCTGCTACCTGAACCCATGAATTACAACCTGATATGAATGCGCACTTAATATTTTCAGGCAAATCTAACGAAATATGGTTTACGTGTAGGCAGGTAACTTGAAATCTAAGCAAATAATTGCACATAATAAAATTGGACTGGATAATACAAGCAGGAGCAGCTGTTGACTTACACTTTCTCTCTCCATTTCCTCTCACTTTGCTCTTGCTAAGTTGTCCTAATTTTATGGTACTTATCTAATGCATGGATATGTAACTGGCGAAGAGATGGATGTGATAAAAGGTGAAAGCGTTCATTATTTTGTAAGTAAATACAGATGCAGACGAGATGAGAAATGCTACAAAGTCATAACATTTTTTTCAGTTATTATTCACCGGTGTGGCTTGCTGTGGGTTACATTGTTACCCAAAAATATTTGCATTCTATTACGTGTTGTTCCCACCATAAATGAGGCAAAGAGTGTTTAAACCCTATCATTATAAAAGGAGGAAAACCTTTATGCTCATGTCACTAACAGGTGGTCTTTCACTGTCATTGTTGTATAACGGTGGCAATGAGTTTCCTTTCAAAATATTTATCTTCCACAATAAGGTTTGATCAATTGGGATAGGACATTGTTTGTTTTCTCCGCTGTGCCTAAGCAGAGACTCCAAACCAAAATCC
>JAQGAP010003087.1:0-13210 GCA_034697805.1 Orchesella bifasciata | reverse complement strand
ATTTTGATGTTTCCAGCAAAATGTGCTTACAGTATTACATACAATAAAGCTCAGGGAAGAACTCTTGAGTCTGCCGTTTTGGATTTTAACAATATTTATGCAAATGACGCAAGAATTTATGTCGGGCTCTCTCGATTACAAAAGCTTAATTCATTAATCATTTCCTATGACGGAAAGTTGGAGTCACTGTTTAGAAATATAAAAGCAAACCAATGAAACCACTTGACATCCAGTTGAAATAACGCATCCCTAAAAATACTGAACTGTACATAACATTGTTTCTGGACTTTGTGCTATTTTTCATTTGATAGCACTCTGGGCAGAAACCGTATTATTTGCAAACCAACCATCGGAAAATAAATCTGAAATCGGGAGTTTATAACAATTATTTTGCGTGGAGTGTCTTGGTTTTTGATTTTTAATTTCAAAGATCGAGATATTCTACGCAGAATCGTTTTTGTCTCTTCATTCTCCTCCATCACCGCAATCATCATGTATTTAGCGTATGTAGAGATGAGACCCTGAAATATGTGTTTATTCATACAAATCATATCTTTCAGCGGCCTCGATTCTACATTACGTATAATCCAACAAGTAAATCTGACCACGGCGTACCTTTAATCGAATAATTTATGTTGAGTAACATGTCTGCTTATGTCAAGAACTTTTGACTGAGCAGACTTGGTACTCCATATACATTATTAATAATCAACACACGTTATTTGGATAAAAACTACGTAAGTGAAACGAAATGCTAATTGTTGTTGACACAAACTGTAACGTTTTCTGTATGAAATCAATTAGGTATTATTATTAAATAAAAGAAGTAAAAAATGATGATTATAGGGACATTTGGATTTTTATCGTGAAGTGTTCTTCTTTATTCATCTTAGTAACATGGGCATTTCAGGGCATATCATACCTCCAAAGTGCAAGTCAGGCTCCAAGCATACATTTACTGATTGCAATATCTGCGGATATTTACTGTGTATAGAGTGCGTTGATTGTGAAGTTTTTATGTACTACGCGATTTGTAGCAACTGTAGTTTCACTGCACATCGCTGCAAAGCTTGAGACCCAACAAATAGATTACTGATTTTTAAAAAACAAAAAAAAATTAAAAATTGTTCCAGCATGGCTACAAAAATACAATTCTTGGTAAGTAATCTTTACGCATTTCATAAATTACGCATAATATCAAATGCCAGTCATAGGCAAGCATACTTCATGTTTTTACGTACGACGTGCAAACCTCGTACATCTTTTTCAATTTTTGCTGATAACGAAAAATTTATTCATAGTTTCGCTGTGGGGTGTGTGATTTTCAAACGGATAACGTTCACCATCTTGACCAACACGTTAATTTGCATATGTGTCCGTGTGGCGTTGTAGTATTAGATCGTGGACGTCACGATTGCGATTGGTGCGAAAGGAATGTTTTAAGGGGTGGAGGAACTGCACCGCTAGAACTACACAACAACAGGTTCAGGCTTAAAAATCGGGCTCATCGTGATTCCATTTTGACCTACATTCACGAGTTTACAGAGGACTACTTGTTAATTGACCAAGCCTATCAGCATTTACTCGTAGACATGTTGGACCTTCTTCGTGTCTTTCTCGAGAAAAACGGAGCTGCCAAAGTGAAAGTCACTTTGACCTTTCGTCTAAAGAGCCAAAAGACGGGTGAAATAAATACACGCTATTTTCACGCACCGTTTCTCCGGATAACACACGAGCGGTACACAAGATCAACATTTGACTTTTCTATTGAATATATCAAGCGGATACTGGAAATTTTCAACAATTCAAAGAGTGGCTTCACCATCATCCGCATAATGTCAATGGAGATTTCGCTGTTGAATTTTAAACCAACTTCCGTTGGTGGACATTTACCAATATATCCAGAGTTGGCCAAACGGAAGGGCTTTCTTAACATTGAGACACGCAGTGGAAACTGCTTCATACTGTGCATTCTTGCATCCATGTTCCGACACATGGTTGATATGGGAGAAAGCACTGGAGTGGAATACAACAACCTAACCCACAACGAGAGACGAAGGTTGAAGCGTAAGCTAACAAAACCACAAACTTACGACCATATACGGAAGTATGTAGAAGACAACAATCTTCTACAACTCGCCGACTTTGAACATCATTTTGACGTTGACTATTCAGATTATTTTGAAGCTGTGAACAATGTCAGCATCAATATATTTCAATGGGATTCTGGACTTTCGGTCGTAAAACCAATGCGGCTGACAACAGTCAAATGCAAACATCATGTCGACCTGTTGCTTGTTAAAAAATCTCAACTCCCCCCAAATATCCAACGGAAGCATCCATCAACAAAAGAACACTTTATTCTGTTGGACAAACCGTCAAAGTTTTTTGCACTAAGCAAACGATCCCGTCGCATAATGTGTCGCTTTTGTGCAAATATGTATCTTCCAAACACGATGGAGGCTCATCAAGATGAATGTTTGGCAGTACAAGACCTCAAAATGGATTTTCCTCCCGAGCGGCACTACAGATTCAACCAATATTATAAATTAATGAACCCCCCATTTGCAATCTTCACAGAAATTTTACCTCAAGTGGGTCCCGATTCTGTCGTCACAGTGGGAGGATATGGAATTACTTGCATTGGACCAGATTTAGAAACTGTTGACAGCGCTTTCTACGTAGGTGAAGGAGCAGTACATTCATTCGTGAACAACTTGTGTTTGATGGCAGACAAGTTGCTTCGTGCTTCAAAAGTTAACCACCTCCCATTAAAACCAACAGGATTGGATTTTGAACGTCGGCGCAACTTGAAACAATGTCCCTATTGCGATGTGGAAATTACAGCAGCAAACCCTGCAGTGCTTCATCACTCCCACTTTGAAAAAAATTCAGAAATCATACCCATTTGCAATTTTTGTAACATCCAAATCTATTGCAGGAGTTTTGTCAGCGTTGTGATGCCAAACACATCAAAACTTGGAATAAATTTGGTGCTGGAAGCTCTTCAAACCAAATTTCGTAATAACATGTGGGTGGTCCCCAGGAAGGAAGGTGGGTTTGTTTCAGTCTTTGTACGGAATAAACTGAAAATAATTGGACTGGAAAACTTTCACGACGATGGTCTGGATGTTTTGCTAGAAAAGTTTTACGTACATGACTATCAACACAACTTTGCCCAGTTTGGCTTGCATTTTGGAAAAAGCGTGGAGCCCATGTATTTTCCTCATTCATATGCAGAAAATACAGAGGTGCTGAAAAACTGTAACAGATTACCAAACGAAGATTGCTTCTTTGATGTGTTCCTGAAACGAAACTTGACAAAACAAGAAATTAAAAGTCAATACGACTTTTTTGTGGAAAAGGGATGCGAAAATCTTTTTGATTACAGCCATGTATGGCTTCGTCACCGGGTGTATGCACTTCAAGGTGTTTTTTTGTCTACCAACGAGTTTTTAAAAAAACATTTTTCTCTCACTGCATTCTTTGATGTGAGCTTAGCATCTTACTCGTTTGCAGCGTGCATGTACAAAACACGTGCAAAATTCGAATACCTAAAATCACCAGCCATTACAAAAAACCTCATCGACTCCCAAGTTGGTCCTTTAAGCCATGTGGTTGAGAGGTACATTGAAGCAAAATCAGAACGTCTGGGAGATGAACTCGTACGCGATGAAGAAAGAAGCGAGATACTGGCAATTGACTGCAACAGCATGTACAGCAGCATAATGTGTGAACCAATGCCACATTCGGAATATTCAATGCTCTCCAATGATGAAGTTTCATCATTTGATCTTGTCGAACTCCAAAATACCAAGGACTTTGGATATCTGCTGTGTGTTACGCTTTCGTATGCACAACGTTTAAAAAAGTATTCCTGGGACATGCCATACATTCCTACGCGTCAGTCGATGGATACCAACAACCTCAACGAGTTCAAACGAGAACTGAATAGAAAATGTTTGCCGTCATTTCAGAGCGACAATGGTGCATATAAGATACGCCTTGCTCAAGAAACCAAAGAACGAGTGACACTTTATCATGAAAACCTAATCTGGAATTTGAAGCAAGGACTTCAACTAGAAAAAATTCACTACATTATCAAGTTTCGGGTCAAGCCATGGCTTCAACCATATATGCAAGCTACACAAAAACTGAGACAAGATTCCAAACATGAAATTGAGAGGTCAATTTCCAAAAAACTTGCCAATTTCTGTTTTGGCAAATTTGCCTCCGTCCAAAATGATATAATGGCTCGATTTTGCACAACCGACAAACTGGCAACTAAATACATAGCACGGCACAATATGGAAGATGTTCAAATCTTGAACGATAAAATGTCTCTTTTTTTCATGAAGAAAAAACGAAGGTTGTACGACAAGAACTTGCTAGTTTCGTTTGTTGTATTGGAGCTGAGCCGTTTAAAGTTATATCAAACAATTTACTACCTAAAAGGCTACTTTGGCCCAAGGATCACAATTGCTGGAGTGGAGACTGACGGAATTGTGGCACATTTACGAGACAAAAAGTCAACATTTCTAATGGACTTGAAGGCCCTATCCCACATGCTCGACCTGTCAACAATTGACAAAAACTTGTCAATTTACAGCGCTGAAAATAAAGACGTGCCAGGAAAGTGGAAAATTGAGTACTTTTACGTCCGAGCATACTGCAAACTACGTCCAAAAACCCATGCATTTCTCAACGTTTGTCAGCGTTGTAAAAAAACATCGGATCAGTATGGACTGGAAACGTGTGCGTCTTGTCAGGGTCAAAAGACGACATCTGTTACAAAAGGAGGGCCCCGTTCAACGGATACGCCGTTTCAAACGTTTAAGCAAGTATTAATGGATGAATGCAAAATTACATTCAAAAAGGAGAAGACCATCAGACAAGAAGCTGATAAAGTTGTGGTTGTTTCAAGACAACAACGGAGTCTTACTGCCACTGATTGTGGAAGATATTTCCTCCCTGGCAATATAAAAAGCCTCCCATGGGGTCATCCCTCAATTCCTGAAGATGGAGGGGAGTGAGAATGACGTAGCTGATCTAAGCATCAAATTTCCATGCACCATCATTTTAGCAGGTATGTATTTTATTATCTTTTCTCATAATCTTCTCTTCATGACAAGTCATTTATTATTTAAAGGTAGCAGTAAATCAGGGAAGAGTTCAATTGCAATTGAACTTATAAAACAACGGAACGGAATGTTTTCAGAGCATATTGATTTGGTTATATATGTTTATTCCATTTGGCAACCACTATATGATGAACTCAGTGGGGACGATTCTATAATTTTCACAAAAAAACCCGAGGATATAGATAAATATATAGAAGAAAAGAAGCGAATTTTGTTGGTCATTGACGACAAAATTTTGGAAATTAAAAAGGATCCTACAAAAATTCAAGAGCTTTTTGTGCAAAAATCTCATCATTATCAGGTTGCAGTCGTGCTGATTACACAAAACTTGTTTTTTGAAAAAGGAAGACTTATAAGTCTTAATGCAGATATTTTTGTAATCACAAAGCTGCTGAGGGATAAAAAACAGTTTCATTTGTTTGCTCAGCAAGTAGAGCCCACACGATCAAAACAGCTACTTGAGGCTTATCGTGACGCAACTGAAGGGAAACCCTTTTCTCATTTCTTTCTATCCCTGCATGCCATGGATGACGATCGATGGAGATATAGATCAAGCTTATTTGTAAACAGCGATCTAATTATATATCGACTTTTGTAGTTATGGATTCCATTTTACAGAATTTTGATTTTTTGCATAATTTTTGCCAGGCATCAAATACTGAAAGAAAAAGAATGTTAAAAGTCGCAAGCCCGGGGCAGATTGACTCAGTTATAGCTTGTTTGTCATTCAGAAAGGGTGAAAAGGTTCCTCTTGGGGAAATCGAGAAGCGAGTCATAAGTCTTGGCCTTAAAAATAATAGACTATTACTTTTCTCAGTCAAATATAGTCGCTATTTAAAAGCTATTATTGCATATGTACTTGTGAAGGTTATTCAGGAAGCATTCTTTTATATATGTGAGTTTTGATAATGGAATTATACAAAGTAATAAAACTTTCCGATTATAATAAATACAAACTGAATAAAATTAAGGAGGAGCAGTCACATCTTATTGATGAACAATTAAAAAAGCTACCCAAGGCGCCAGGGAAAAGGATAAAAAAGCTTCTTAACGTTTTGAATGAAGGTGGGCTGAATTTTGATGATAGTGGAGTAATAAATGTAAGGCCCATGCATGGGCTGAATATATTACCTTTTGCTGTGTATGCAGTAAGAGGAAAGCCACAGCCTGAAAATATAGATGTGTTTTTTGATTACGTAGCTAGTATGCACATTCCAAAGGAGCTTCTTTCACAAGCATTCATAAAAAATGCCAAAAAGCAAAAAAGCAAGAGATCTCGATGAACGTTATGTCAAAAAAAGCTATCTCAACCCTCGTAATCCAGGAGGGCTAGCTTCGTTGCATACGTTCGTAAAAAATCGAGGTCTTGGAAATTTGCAAAAAGTAGAAAAAAGTCTCAACTCACTCAAAGTTTATTCGCTTTTCCGTCAGCCAAAACGTATGCCATTACCCAGGCGAAAATTAATTGTTCACGAACCCTTTGAATTGATTCATTCAGATCTTATTGATTTTGTTCGACTTAAAACTGTAAACAGTTACTTTTCGTATATTTTAGTGCTGGTAGATACATTTAGCAAGTTTATTTGGGCATATAAAATTAAAACAAAGGGAGCGACTGATATGACGAATGCGCTTTCTCAGTTTCTCAAAGATACAAAGGGCAAAGTTAGGGCTATTCAGACTGATGGGGGAACGGAATACACAAATTCACAGGTTCAAGCATTGTTTAAAAAGCATAAAATTAACCATTACACAACAAAGAGCCCACGAAAATCATTCATAGCAGAACGTAGTATTCGCGTGATAAAAGGAAAGGTATTCAAGTATTTTTTTATTAAAAAGAAGAAGAGATGGGTGGAAATTTTGCCAGATATTATAAAAGGGCTGAATTATACGAAACACTCGACCACTAAAAAAGTCCCTGCACTTGTAACAAAAAAGGATTTTAGTGAAATGCTGAATAATATGTATGGTAAGCTAGCAAAAATTAAACCAAGTCGCCCCAAACTGAACATTGGCGATTATTGTCGCATATCTCATAAAAAGATACAGTTTCGGAAAGGATATCATGAAAGCTGGACAAAAGAGATATTTAAAGTCAAAGCAATACATTCATTATATCCAATCGTGAGCTATCGTTTGGAAGATATGGAAGGTGAGGAACTACAGGGATCATTCACAGATGCAGATGTAATTAAAGCCTCTCTTGAGTCCCAAACTGAAAATGGAGCTTGAAAGTTCATTCAGCATATATGCAGTTAGCAACAAGTCGTTGCAAGAATTTCCTTACAATGTCAGTTCATCATTTTGCAACGTACTTGGAAGGACATTGAACTTGTCTGGTTATGAAGCAGCTTTGAGTTCTTTCTCATGGTATGATAACTTTAGGCATCCAACTTTGGAGGATGAGAATCCGATAGAAGAAGAAAAGAAACCATTTTTTGACACTGGGACAAAGCAGCACGAAGTTACTTTTAGGCAATACGTTATTCAAAGGCTAGAGTTTGTAAAGATATATGACAGTTATCCCAATTTTATCACTCACCTTAACCAGAATCTTAGTAGCAAAAACTTTAATGTAGAGTTTAAAGTAGAGTATGAGAACGGCAATCCAAAATATGTCACTCTTGAATACAAGGAGTCAGATGGTTATTCATTTCACATCAATGGAGCCCTAAATAAGATTCTGGGTTTTAATAAACGAACGTTTCAACAAGGTTCATTTCGAAGTGAATTTATTGTTGACATTGCGGAATTTAATGAGGCTCCACTCAGAACAAAGTTTTTAATTGAAAGGTACAAGTTTATTGACAAAGCTGAATTTCTTGAACAAATGCACTCTCCGTCCATCAATGATATTGCCTTGAATATTGTAAAAACTGCACAACGCGCAAAGTTTACAATAGGAGCTTACGCTGATGATGAACACTCTGCTCTCATCATTGACATTTCTCAAGGAAACTTGTCCATCGTTTTAAGTCAGTTTCTGAACAATTATCTTGGGCTACCAGTTAATTACACAATAAGAGGAAAAGAAACAATCCTAGTTCCAGTCTCACAGTTGGACCCCGGAATTTCTCCGTATATAAATAGCCGCGACTTTGCCAGCAAAATTAGTTCGAGTAAAGTATTCATACTTACTAATCTCGTTAATTCGTCCGGTATTTTGGAGGGTCGTCAAGTTCCAATAATTGCAGCAGTTAGCCGCAAAGAGGGTAGGGATACAGAGTTTGAGTATCGGCCAACACGACTTATTTATTATTCGTGTTCAGACTCTCCACTGTCTCACGTATCTATCAAACTTTTATCGGATGAATACGATCAACTTCCGGAATTAGATTTTCCCACGACTGTAGAAATTCATATTCGAAAATCAATTTTTTGACAATGCGTACAATCAATTGTAGTGAAGGGAAGTGTAACCTTTCACGAAAAATGGCTTCAACAAAGGGGTCTGGGGTGGAAGCGAGAGGGAAAAATTACATGGTTTTACTAAAAAAAGTTCGCAAATCAAAGCAAGTGAGCAAAAAGAAACGGAAAGTATTAAGCAAAGGAAATACGAAGGGGCATACCATTTCAAAACGGAAGCTCACAGGAGCTGGTCGTGTCAAAAAACGCAGTCAGAAAGATAAAAAGCGTGCTACAAAGCGAAAATAAAATGGAGCATCAAAAACAGCTTAATTTACAGGGCAGTTCTATAAAAACTGTTCCTGCCGTTTCGTCATCACTAGATTTAAGCGAATCAAGTTTGCCCTACACTGACGTATCAGTCCTTTCGCCTAGCTTTGAGCGTATATATCCAACTGTTGCTCTCACTGATGAAAACATGCCAGCGGATTTTTTTATACCTGCTTCAAACCTGTATACAGACTTGGGTAATATTTTATTGGTGGTGTCTGGAAAAATTGTTGATAGCAAAGGTGTAGATTTGCCAGCTGCAACAACGTATGCACCATGTAACAATTTTTTACATGGTATTTTTTCTCATTTGGAGCTACAAGTAAATGGGGTCACCGTGACAAAAAACTCGGCAGATTACAACTATGCTGCATATTTAACAGCATTGTTAGAAAGTAGTAAGGAGGAAAAGGAAACAAAATTGCGTTCGCAGCTGTGGCATGAAGACAATGCGCCAGACACGTTTACTTCATCGAACACTGGCTATACATATAGGCTTAACCTTACCAAAGGATCAAGATCTATTGAATTAGCAAGCCAGTTATACCATGGCTTATTTCATTGCGAAAAGTATTTGAGAAAAGGCGTTTCGTTGAGAATTATATTAAAGCGAGCACCATCCCAGCAGTGTATTGACACGAGTTCATTAGGAAAGGACGTTTCATTTGATGCCAAATTCAGCATAACAAATGCATACGTTCAAGTCAAACGATTAATTGTCAATAGTGATGTTGAAAAGGCACATGACGCAATTCTAAACAAAAATGGAAAGCTGTACTATCCATACATAGATTCCAATTTGGTATCATATGCAATACCATCAGGCAACACAAGTCATATAAGTCAAGCACTTCAAATTGGACGTAGCCCATCCATGGTTTACGTAGCTTTCGTGAAAACGTCATCGTATTACGGGGTTGGGGACCAAACGTCATTCACATTCTCCCACAACAATGTTAAATCGGTAACCCTAACCTTGGATGGAGAACCATTACTGCACAAAACGTTGGATATTGATGTTGACAATCAGGCTTACGTATTGAGCTATCTCTCCCAATATACAGCACTTCCTGAAGCTATACGTAGTGCTGGTGTTACACCTGATAGCTTTTACAATACGTCATTTGTCGTTTGCTATAATTTATTGCCAGGCGTGAGTCACAATCCTCATCAGCTTTTAAAGTCGGGACAGTTGAGATGCGAAGTTAAATTCAAAAGTGCTCTCTCAGAGTCAATAACTGTTCTCTGTCTGCTTCAGAATCCAGTCTTTTTAGGAATCGATAAAAATAACAACGTTTATCTTGACTAAAATGGACGAGGTTGAGTTATCGCTTCTTCTTGACTGTTTGTGTACAAAATACAATGTGGGCACGGCAGTTGTGGCAGCTGACGAACTCGACACGATTAAGTTAATCAAGTTTCCTAAAATTGTAGCTGTGAATACTTCTAAGCGAAATGAAACTTCTGCCGGTCACTGGATTGGACTGTATATAAAACAGAACAAGCAAGGGCAAGCAATTTGCTACGTATTTGATAGTTTAGGACAAAAAACCAGTGACTATGGCTTAAAAGTTCCATTCGCCATTCAATTTGAGAGCTCGACGCAAGTTCAGAGCGATTACACAGACTTGTGTGGATTTTATGTATTATACTGGGCAAGCCTTATTTGTCGTCGCTTTTCACCCCACAAGATTGAGTATCGAGTGTTTACTAGTCGTGAGTATTCACGAAACGACTACAAGGTCGTTGAGTTTGCTGTGAAGCTTCGAAACAAGTGCACAAGAAAGTGCACATACTCAAATCAGCAAGTTTTGACTTCAGCAATAGGACATGAAATATTAAAAAATTGCGTTACTGGCGATAAAAGGAGCAACTACACCAGATCGTTGCTTGAGCACCCATACCAAAAGTTCACAGTATACAGATAAAATGGATAATAACGAACAAAACTCAATATGCTCTGGAAAAGGAAAGGATCTCAAAAGGTTAAAAGCTGCAGTAAAAAAGAAACGAAAGCATGCCAGTTTAGAAGAAGGTGAAAGTCTTGTCCAAATCCACATTCCAGAATATTCCAGTTTGGACTCGCACGAATCATTGTGCATAACATGTTTTATGTCATACCTAACCATTATTTCTTCATTTCTTCCCAGAGACAACGTATCTGTGGCCTTGTTGGAGAAGATTGTAATTGGATTTAAACAACAAACAAACAAATTTACAATGTGCAAAACGACAACAAAATTCGGAGAAAATTCCAATACGACAGATCAACACACTGTCGACCAAAGAAACGATTTATTCAAGGACCTATTTGGCTGACGTTTTATCAACGTTTTCAACAACAGTACAACCATTTCCCAATCGTATTAATCTGGAACATCGGTATTCCCTGATGCTGGGAACTGACGACGTCATTTAGCTAGACAGAAACCGATTATATAAATTCTTGAAAAAATTTCCAAATGTGCAGTCTTCTTTCATTTTTCATTGAGCTCACATCCCCAGGAGATGGCTACCGCACTCAACAATCGCTCTTCAGAATCACGAGATGAGTCATCATCCGAGATTGATTCTGATGAGAATGATCACGAGGACGAGTGGAAACGGGATATTGAAAAGCTCAGAAAGCTTGTAGTTTCAAACTTCAAGCTCGGAAGTTGTTGCATTAATTGCTTCTGGCATTTTATGCTTGCATACAGATACATACTTCCACGCACATTAATTTATGAAAAGTCATTTTTCCATTTATTGGAATACCATTTTATCGAACTCAAAACATGTTTTTTTGAATGCATTGAAGAGCACAAAGCTTTAAATGAGTTTTGTCATAGTCATTTTTTGGAATGCTATGCAATAGTGCGATCTTTCTTGCATTGTTATAACATTGAAACAAACAATGAGTTTGGCGAAGACTTTGCAAAGTTCCACGACACTTTGTATAGATGCTTCAGTTGGTGTCACGAATACAAAAATTCAAACTGTCCAGCACATGCCAAGTTTTATTATTGTTTTCCTTCCATTGATCAGGAAGTACCATACGAAAAGCAGAGATACACTTTGAAACGGTACAAGGAACGATTGGCTAGTGCAGAATAGGATAAAGTCATGGCATTAAATAACAAGCACGTTTCATTTTTAGATAATGTTGAAATTATAAACTTTGAGCATGAAAAAATTAAACAGCTAATTTCGAGGCATGTTAGTACATCTAAATGCACGTCATGTTTTCTTCGATTTTATCAAGGACTTTATGATTTTGTCGAATTTAGTACTTTACTAAACGTGGGATTTCTCAAAGACTCAATTGAGGTGTACGACATTTGGTATAATACATATCAGAATTGCTCACACATACATATTGATGTTGAATTTTGCAGCTTGCATTTTTCAGAGTACTTGTGTGCTCTTGAAAAACTCATGAAATCACATTTGTTTGTAATTGATAGATATTTTGGAAAAAACACGGCAGTCATACTAATAAAAGTGTTGCATTGCTGGCGTATTCATAAGGTTTTTCATGATGATTGACGTCTGTGCATACGTCAAACGTATTTAATAACGTAGGAATAACGTATATTTGGTATATAATCATGAGAATTAGTGGATCTACTTTCATTTGCTTCTAGCTTTTTGCTTGGTAAGTACAATAAATATTGCTCCAAAATGGCAATGTTCCCCAAAAACTGGTTTTCAAAAGCCAGCAGAGATGCCACAGAAATAGATCCTCCCTGTACATGCGAAGGAGACTCTACTCCATGCAGAAAAGAAATTAGTGTTTACTTGGACACTTTTGTAAACATACAAGAGTGTCCAGTTTGCTTCAAAACATTCTTTACTGAAGTGGGCAACATTGTTTGTTCTAGAAAGTTTAGCATGTGCCCTGATGTACTCAAGGACATTGAACAAACTTATAAAGTTTTGAGGGAGAAATGGTCAAAGTGCCACTCTGTTCATAGCCAAAAGTCTTTTTGTTTGGATTTTTTTATTATATTTGTCCAAAATGTCTGGTCTTTACTACACAATAGAGAGGTAAAGACGGACGCAGTTTTTGGTGAAATGGTCGCAGAACTTCACTGGAGTATGGTAAGGGGATGGGAGTTGTGTCACATTTTTCATAAAAATTGTGATAGAAAAGATTTTTATTAAGTTTAAGACAAATTATATTGTAGTAGTTTTAGGTTTATGAAAATAAAACAATGTTTTTTTAACAAAAATTTCTATTTCGTGTCTATATTCATTTGCATGTTTCATCATTCCATGCACCTCATACCACCGTGGAAAGCATATTCATAATTTTTCATTTGATAACAAAAACTACTCCCACTCCACTTTAATACCGCTGCAGGTTTTGGTAATAACGTTGATATTTGCTCATGGGTCATTTGAATGAG
>JAQGAP010003086.1:0-13216 GCA_034697805.1 Orchesella bifasciata | reverse complement strand
GTTATATTTATCCATTTTTAGTCAAATGCATCTGGTCCAGTTTTAGTACCACTTTTCGTAATTAACTTTTATGGAAAGCGATTCAAATTCAGATAATTTTAAAGAGTGGCCCACTGACCCAAGAGACCACATTTGTGATACTTATTGGTAGCAATTGCTATACGAAATATTCATCCTCAGATGTGGTAAAATGGGGCATGTAGGAGTAATTAGTCGGGTTTTACCATGTTTCTTCACGTTGTGAAGGAAGGATCGTAAAGCACGTCCTCCTACTTCTTGTCATCAACAAAGAAACACATTTATGGTAATTAAGATACCGTGTTTCTACAATTTGAAAACACCTCGTTCCATATTTAGAAGGCATGATGTCCACACTGCTGTGTCTTAATTACTCTCTGATGATTCCCATTTCATCTTTCTTCTGTCCCATACGATTCCTGTTAGTGTATTCATGAAAGGGAAATGTTGATTCAAATCAGTCCCGAACGAGGTTCACTCTCTGCTTAGCAGTTAGGGCTTAAGAACAAATGATTTTTTCTTAGTTTCATACATAACCAACGTCAAGATGGTGATGACATGTAGAACGTTTTAGCTGTTGACCTCACAACGGATTACATACGCATATTGCTCAGATCGAAGTGAATGATCTCTATCAGCTGGACATGGTTATTGATGATTGTTGTCTGAAGTATGTAATCATTTTGATCACTGTAGGTTTTTTAAGAGAATTATACGGATTATCATATCATGCTTCATTGTTTTGCGATGGTAGCAATATTGAACCTCAATTTGGAAGTCAATGTCTATATCAAAATGTAGTAGTCCAACCCTAATAACAAGATTGTGCGCGTACAATCATCGCGAATTCAATGTGTTGAGGTTGAGATTATAGTGACCAAAGGACTCTGTCCTTTCCATTATCCACCTATTGCAAACTGTTTTGCTGTTAGTAATCCTACTAAAATAAGGGAAGAAATGAGGAAACAAAACTCCTTGTTTTTTTGTGTGTTTGCCATGATATTCTTGAGTAGCTACAGCAAACAAGAAGCTTAAACACATTATTTTGTCAAGGAAAGCTTAGGAAAATCATCTACAGCGGGCGTATTACTACTGTGTAATATTGATGATGAATGATGAATATATAGAATTAGTAGTCAGCCAACATAAAACCTTCATTTTCCGCATTAATGTATTCATCAGCTCATACTGCATACTACGTGGTTGATTTGATCGTGGAATTATAGAGTAGTTACAACGGGACAGTTGCTAAAGCTCTGTATTTTTTATTTTATTGTTGAATGACTCAATACCACCAATTTTTTGTGGCATTTACATTGTTTCGAGGACAAATTGCATAGAATAAAAAGGATTTATTGGTTTATGTGAATTCAAATTCCCTTTCGACCAAAGGATTACCATGGAGGGCTTGCAAGATTATTTACACTCCCAGAAAGGCAATATCATGATCCAAAAGCAAAATATCAGGTGTTTTGTTATGGCCAATGGGTGAAATAGTGTATTCATTATTTGCAAACTGTAGTGTAATGCCTCTTTTCATGAATTTCTCAACACTTCTGGTTTAACTTGATCGGAATTCTTAATGCCTCTGACGTTGAGTTTATGTACCAACAAAGGAATTTGTGTTTACTCCAATATTTATACGAATTTGATACGCGGTTCCCTTTTGAACCTGGGAAAAATGTGAGTACGTGTTAGTCACAATCAAAAGTTTTCTCAGCGAAAGAAAACCATGAGAAGTGGTTTGCTCCAGTAATAATGATGGTCTTGTTCGGTTCCTGTAAAAGTAGCCCAAGCCTTTAGAGTGGAATAAGTGGAATTTTACTCGAAATTGTTTGAGTATGCGTAAGGAATGTTAGAATATCAATCTCTTCCACATTTTTTTTTGCTCCTCACATTGAAATTACAACATCGTTTATTCGAGCATTTAGCATGGGAGCAGATTCAATGAAAGCTGACTGTTGTTTGTTGAAATAAGACCTTGATGTAATGTCTGAACGTGATTTAGCATAATATGTTGAAAATCCTCTGTGGTTTCTTAACATGGCACTCTGTCCAACGTTTTTTAATTTGCTTTTCGGTATGCACTCTCAGCTCTGGAATCGTATGATGAAACAAGGTGTTTTTAAACTTTTTTGCATTATAGCAGGTGTTACACCTTATCCTACCAGAATTAGCGTACACGTCATCATTACACATCATTGAATGTATTTCATTATGGTTTTTGTAAACGTTTGACATTTATCAAATTTCAGTTTGTCAATTACCCCCTTTGTTATTCTTTACAGGAGTAGCTGTCTTCACAAAGACTCGTACATGGCCCAAAGGAAGGAGAGAACTCTAGGTTATGAAGGTCGCTATCGCAGAACCCTTTCACCATCTGGACTCGGTGGCAACAATAGCAATGCCAAATCCTCGTTAGAGTCAACCTCCCTCGGGTCATCAGATTCTGTAGGCTCTACACGTTCCGTGACAAATTTGGCAACTGGGAAGCTCGACACTACTTTATCTCCATCTGGTAAGCCCAAAATACTTATTTAGCGATGGTTATAAAAATTTTGCCATTGCCCACCAACCACTAACCTATTACCCTTGTACGTGGTGAAATTGCATCGGCAACATATCGACTGCATTAGCAATGGTACTTAATAGCGCACAAAAATCGTTTCCATTGTCATTTGTTTAAGAATTATGATAAATTATTGTCAGTTGTGGTAATGTCTAGTCTCTTTGTTGAAAGTTGTCTATAATGCTTGCTCTTAGAAAGATACCACACAACAAAGGAACCAATGTCACTATAAAGGGTGGATTTCATATAATACTGAGAATCCCATTATTTTGCATATCCGTCGGGTTTACAGTCAGGTTTGGTAATTGAAATTTTCGCCGTAAAATGAAATAGCTCAGAACTCCTTTGCCACCATCCATTTCAAAAGGGTCGGGTAGGTGTGATTTCTACAGAAAGAAACCTTCGCTTTCTGTAGCACCAAAGCAGTTTTTCGCCTCTTTTTCAAAAATAATTGTGTTGATACCTTTTTTGCTTAAAGTAGTGCACACAGTAGCAAATAATTAAGAAACTACACGCCTGCGCGTGATTCTACACCCATGAGCTGATTCTCATTAAGTTAGTAAGCAAAAGGTAGAACAGTTTTTCTTTAAAAATGAGGTTAAAGTACACAGGCTGCAAAAACTCCATCAAAAAATGCACATTCAAGCACAACGTTGCTACTATATTAATTAACCTTTAGCATTGATTATCCAACTAAATAACACATCTCAATGCTACATGCTACTTCCCAATCTAAATAGTTGAATTATGTACCTAGACAAGACCTGAAGGTAAAAATTTTCCAGTTGCCAATATCCCTATTAACTTGCGATTTTTGGATTTTTATCAAGTTATAATTTTTGTGTACTCATACGAGTCTGCACACTCAACCATTTTTATTAGGAAAACCCTTAAAAGCTTGTTTAAATAACAAATAAGTCAAACCATAGACCATATTTTTGACCGTCGGTCAGTGTCCTCGACCATTAACACCATACGAAACTAGCAATTATATTCTCCGTGACTAGAGGATCACATGAAAGGCATTTTTTGTATAAAAAACGTGAATCCTAAAACATTTATACAATTTTATGACTTTAGTAGTAAGCAGTAATGTACATATCTCACTAAACTTTTTCTGCCATCTTATTGCTCCTCTCCTGATATCACGGTCAGAACCACATGAGCGAACAAAAGTCCAAGATTTAATTGCAGATGCTTGTTAAACGCCTAACTAGTTCAGAATCGATGTACAGTGTCGTGATAACAAAAGTAATGTAATCTTAATGTAATTGCTCCCCATTAGCAGTTTTGTAGTTTCGCATAAGATTTACGTTTTGAAAAAATACACAGACACGCATGGATGAGAAATATTGAAATGATTTTGTGCGTTTTATGTCACATGTCGCTATCATAATCGTCCATTCCTCACGACATGTCTTTCTGTATGTGCTCACAAAGCCCAGCATTTGCGTTCAAGAGACGTTAGCATAAAACATGAAGTATGATGGGTGTAGCCGTAGGCGCATAGCAAAGTCGTGTTCTACTGTTTTTTACGAGCTACAGATCTAAAGTCAAGATTGTTACTTATTAAATGACAGGAGACCTGTAGTCGGTGAAGGCCACAAAAAGGAACAAAGCCAAAGACCAAACCAATGTTTTTCAATTAATTCAGTTCATGTACAAAAATGTGATTTGATTGTTTGAATGCGTTGACTAAAAGCACACAACATAAACATGACCAACATCACACACAATCGTACATTTGTTCCTTTAATTGTGCGGACGAGCGCTCTTGTCACTAACTCCATCCAACTAAAGTTGGTATGTGTCCTAGGTCTTAACTAACCATAGATGATTGTCAACAATTTTTGTGTGCTGCTCTCACTCCACTCCAACCGAATCATAAATCATGACTATTTTGAATTTTGTTGAGTGTGCAGTCTATCCTCCTCTCGTGATTTACTCTGTTGTGCTCTAAAAAAGTTGCAAACATTTTTGCATACAAGCAAACGCAACGCAAGGTTAAGTAATCTCGGCCTTGACTGGGCTTTCTACATTTGTTTCTTTATTTTAATTCCATGTGGCACAATCCATTTTTTATAAATTGGAAATGGCTATAGGAGCTTATATCTTGTGTTGTGTAAGTCGTACTTCTTCTTTGCTGGTACTTGAGTTGTAAGAGCAGAAATAAAGAAAGAACATAATATTTAATATGATGTCTCCGTGGACGATGCTGAATCGCTTCCATCGCCTCATATCCAACTAAATAGGCACACACATAATAATATTGGTTCTCGTCGTGGCTCCCCTAGCTGTAAAGTAATGAGAGCGTTGTTATCATCTCAATAAGAGAGTGATGTGATAGCGTTAAAAAATCGTTCAACGTTGATCGTTGAACAATTTTTATTACTTCACTTGCCCATATTGCACAACTGGCAATTATAGGGCACTTTATAGTCAGCATGTGTGTCATTCTAAAGGGAGATACCCATAAGTGCTCCGTGGTCAATTCATTATTACCACGATACGATTAATATAATTTCATTTCAATTCCCATCCTTTGCACCACCGTCCGAATGGGATTGTATGGTAGACGAGACGAGACCATTGTTGAATTTAGCGATTCGATAGAATGACATGAATTGACATTATTGTTGTTACGCTCTGTTTTCTCGTAGCATGACGTGTGGAATAATGGCTGAATGTATACAAATAACACTCTCAATTTGAAATGCCAACAGGACAGAAGCCCCAACTGGTATTATTGGGCAGTTAAATAATGCGAATCGTCTGTTTACATCAATCCGACCCTTTTTCACTTCTTCTTTATCTTAAGTGAGATACTGTAGACTGGTTTGACTCTAAAGAGAGCTAATCTGCTCACACAAGGCTAAACACACTCGGCATACACCCCTCTGCACACTTGTCTCTTAAAAATTATTATCAAGTGTTTGCTTTTTGTATGTCTTGCTCGGTTCTCTCGCAGCATTATTAATTTGTTTACATTTATGTCATCGACAAAAATAAACTGTAATTCACATGCAATTACCAGAACTCAAGTGGTGTTTTCTGCTGGAGATGAAGATGCTCAGAGAGAGAACCAGACATAAAAAATCTGTCTTCACTCTTGCTATTTCATGCACTGCACATGGAGCTGCAGTCGGAAGAAAAGCCATGTCTAGTCGCTATGTAGCCGGTGAGCAGAGCTTAGCCTACGTGTTATTTACGCTCATACGAACATGTAATTTACAGCATTTAGATTGAATTAGCATCATCATGAGTTACGAAAATGGAGACGCATCAGTCGGTATTTTGCCCATTGCAAAATTAGTAATTAACTGGCATATCAGGTGTAAACTGTGAGATCTTTTTTCATTGTCAAGTTGTTTGATCGTAATATTTCACTTGTTTCAGCATGGGAGAAGTTCCATAACATTCGGCCCCCTAGCACAACTGTGATATTTACATCGCATGAGCTATCAAAAGCCGTAGGAGCTCCACCCGCCTCCACCGCCACAACCAGTAGTAGTCCTCATCCGCCCTCATCCCAGCCTTTGTTCCATCGAAGTATTAGCTGTGACAGTAATATATTCAACAATAAAACAGGCGCTTCCCAGTCATCAATTCCCCCTCCTGTGGCTCAAGTCGCTCCACTTCGAGGCTCAACCTCAAACACCAACTACAATGGAGCGGAAAGCGCCTTCGAGAAATGTAGTCAGGGATCCGCTTTACGGAATGATGTGAATGTCTGTGGCGGATTGAGAGATGGGATTCCTGTGTCTACCAGTCAAATTTCGGCACTTTCCATCAAGTCCTGCAATGATGATAATGGGAACCAGCTAGCCACCCGTGACAATCTCTCTAACTTTATTGATTCGGACGGGGATGAGCGCTATTACCGAGAGCAGTTGTATCGCCCACCTGAGCACAACAGCAAGAAAGAGCTTGATGATCATAAAGAACAAGTGTTGCCCATTACCTCGGCTTCTAATTGTAGAACCAGTGGTGTCAGTTACTCCAATTCTGTTTTACCTTCTGTGATCGTTCCTCCGCTTCAGTATGAGCTGTATGACAGGGAGTCGACTCTCCTCAGTCCTCACTACGCTGGTGAGTCCCATACCATCCTCAAAAAGTCTGAAGTGAGTCTCCGCGTGAATTGCACTTCGGATGTGGCTTTGCAAACTGACCTGAGTAATGGGATTAGCCAAAAAGAACGGAATAGAAAGGAAGGCAAAGAAAACGGTGGACTGGCTGTGGCAAGTGAGTTTGAACTTCCAGTGTCCACCCTACATAATCCATCACCAACACCAGAGGGGTGTCCAAACAATAAAGGTTCTAACCTGTCGACAACAAACAATGCTTCCAATTCTACTGCCTCTTTCTATACGGGACGTCAGAAAACACAAGAGGAGCTAGAATGTGAAGAACTATCACGGGATATAGCTAAACTGCTACCCCAAGGTGACAAACTTCAAACCTTACTTGGTAAGAAATGTGCCTAGCAATGATTACAACCAGACGAAGCTGACGTTAGCCAAAGCTGTTTCAGAGTGGGGCATGCAGTTTACATTGTAATGTTCATTTAAATGTTTTGTCTTTACAGTGCCATTACCTGATCACAAAACGACTGCAGACTACATGGAGGGCTTGTTTCATTTGGAACTCAAACTTCAACCCGAAACTACAGAACGACGTGGTTCTCAAGGTGCTGGACCTGTAAGCAACCAAGAAAATCTGAGTGTTGAAATGATTCACGAGTCGGGAATCAAGGAAGGCTTGAAACTAAAGGCGCAAGTGTCTCCTGTGGCTGAGGGGATACCAAGTCAGAATCAAAAGACTGTCTCAGAAACTGGCCTAAAACTTGAGAGGACTGAAGCCGAACTTGGTGACAAAAACACGCCTGAATTGAACACAGAAGTTAGTCACAAGATGAGCAGAAATCACAGCCACAAGACTTCCGATCCTACTACTGCAGCGCTTATAGTATCATCAGTCACAGACACTAAGGCAGTTTCAAACCCTTCTTTGAACGATGCGGATAGAAAATCTTGTAATATGGTGACTGCATCTTATCGAAGGTAAGTTTCACAATTAGTTTGAATTTTAAATTACAGCCATTAAGATATATATTGACTAGGTAATTAGAGCTCCCTGAAATTAACATATTTTAAAACCTAGTTACTTAAGCAAAACGTGAGTGTATGCAGTTTAGGATCATTGTTTTTTTTGCAAGCTTGCAAGGTTGAAGTCATATTTTAGATCACATTTATTATTACTAGCTAATTTTCGTATTATGCAAAAAGGAAAATTTGCAAGAGACCCTGTTCAGCACAGATTTCACAGGTGAGATGACGAAATCCTTTTGATTTTGAAATGGTATAGTAAACTCGTATTGAAAACGTATCATCAAATTGTCCTCCTGAGTAATTTTATCTACCGAGTTTCAGCCATAAACCATAGCCAAACATAGGCATGTCAGAGACGCATGTGCATATCAGTTAGTGAAATATTGAGCTATGCATCGCATTCTTATGGTGCAATGATGAGACAAGTATTATCTTAGTAAATATTGCTCTTCGATCCACTTTTAAGAACAGAGATACAGATGGATGAAGAAGGGCCTTTGAGAGATGCGAAAGGTGTGTAATTGGCAAATAGTTGTAAATTACCAGTGACGAAACTGGGTCACGGTTCCTATAGACGATGCATATCATTGTCACCATAAGGTTTGTTATTTGAAAGTAAAATTTTTCCTAGTCTGATACCAAGTGTAAGCAAACATGCCTCTTTATCATTCAATGAAACGGAGCCATTGTGTTGTTGTTGAGTTGTTGTCTTTTTATTTCAATCATATCGTATCAGATAAAAAACCGCAATACATGCATATCAAGTTTGCTTAAGTAACTGAAATAAACAAAGGGTGTGTAGAAAGGTACATACATATTATGCAGGAGATTAGACAAACAGTCATTCATTCACCTACCAAGTACTCGCTGTTTATAAGTATGCACGTGTGGAACACCGTTCCATTGCGTTGTCAACCCGAAAAGCAGGGCAAACAGGTGAAAACAAGGCAACCGATAGCTAGGGTGCACTTGTTGTTCCCTTCAATAGCTGTTGCCGTGAAGGAGTGAGCAGGAAACGATACTACTATCTACCCAGAGTTGCTTACTCATGTATAATTATTGTTTTTAACTGGATTGACGGTAGCAACCATCGATCTTCCTAGTCGGTGTTTGTTTGTTGTCTACACTTTTGCATGTGTAGAATGCATACGTTTGATGATAGTTTTATATAGATAGTCCTTCCAGGAAGGCAGGTGTAATCAATCCTTCTGAGGAAAAACAAGTATTATTGAGGACGTGCTTTCTACCATGGTTTAAATAATTTTTATTAGCTATTGGTAAAACAGTGTAGTTTCGAATTTAAAAAGTTTCATTGATTTACTTTCTGTGTCACGTTTTGACACTGTAACTATGCACGGGTTTGCTGCGACATAATGCTTGATTAAAGTATGCACCGCTCCTCAAGCGAATGGCTTGTGTATGTTGACACCAAGTAAGAGGATAAAAATATTTTAACGGGGTGTTCTACAAAAAAACTTAGTTTTTTGTTTTGCGATTAGTAAAACTGTAGTAATTTGTGTTCTAAGCAAGTTTATTATAATTCTATTTTTAGATGCAATGGCCATGCCCCTCTCCCAGCGGATTCCGCCTACTTCACAACATCCGAAAGCAAAGCGAAATTCTTGACTCAATACAACAGTGATATCAAAAAGGAGCCAATCAGTAGAACCGATGGCGAAGAGCTTGATAAACAAAAGGTTTGTAAAATCATTGATTATCTTCATTTCATCTTCACCCATCATACGATCGCGATCTTTTAGAGAAAAATGCTAACATTTATGACATTTTTTTATTACAGGAGGAATTGGTATCACGCATCAGTCGCAAACTGGAAATCCTTCGCACTGAGCAGTCGTTATTACGTGAGGAAATCCAGTCAAATGAGCAATTAGGTCAAATGGTTGTTGAGCGCGTGAAGCAGACCGCTAAACGAAATGAGTTTGACAAGTTCAAACTTCACGTTGAAGAAATCGAAAAGATCACAAGTCTTTTGTTGGGAATTTCTGGTAGACTAGCCAGAGCTGAAAATGCTTTAATGGGATTGTCGGACCCTCCAAATCCCCAGGAAAAGGTTAGTTTCCCCATTTAATATACGAAACAAATTAAAGTTAAAAAAGTTGAATATCTCATAGCAGTCTTGACTCACCCCGCGCATTTTTTTATAACGCAGAAAATTTTGGAAAGTAAACGAGACAAACTTCGGGAGCAACTGGATGAAGCAAAAATCCTCAAGGAGAACATCGACCGAAGAAGCGCTCAAGTTTCTAGTTTCCTGCAGAAGTACCTGACAGTCGAAGAATATGCAGACTACGACCACTTTGTGAAAATGAAAGCAAAGTTGATCATTGATGCACGCGAAATAGATGATAAAATCAAACTCGGCGAGGAGCAACTTGGAGCTCTAAAGGACGCTTTAAACACTACGTTGCCGTTGTCGCCGAATAGCTCATCTTCGTAATGAAGTCTAAGAATACATCACACTTACATTATATATCGCTTTAGTAATATTATTCAGGATTTCACACCGTATTTTCTCACGTGCTTCAAAAGCACGCAACCGAATTTTAGTCAACGTATCGATTCTACTTTTGCTTACGCTAATTGCATCATGTTTTGTATCGGAATTGTTTTGACTTGATACCATACTAAACTAAACAGTAGAAACTACTTTAACCGTGTTTTTGTGTGTTAATTACGTCACCATGGACTTTTTCCCTCTTTCAACTTTTAGTCAGTACTGTTTACCTAAACCTTAAAAATATGTGTACCACATTGTGTAACGACTTGAGAAACCATTGCTTTGACAAGCTGTATCAAGGAAACGATCTGATTTCAAGAGGGGTATAAAACACCTGCTGGTTTCTAACAAACTGGGTTATGTTAGAGCATGTAGCATGTTGAAAAAAAAAACTACAGAATGTATTGAAACCATTATATTGATCTCTATGCTGTATCTTGGACATCACAATCGGTTTTTCTCACTTGGAACGGGAATGGACAACAGTACAATAATTACATATTTAAATTTTATTATGTTATACTTTCGAAACTAGAAACACCGGTGAAAGTGGCTTGGAACCAACGGTGCTACAAGTGGAAGTTGCCTCCCACGCAGCTTCCAAGCATATGGTTTTATTTTTCAAGAGAAAGTCAGTGAGAAACAATAGCTGTCACTTGAAATTCTTTTACCAATATTAAGTAATCCCAAATCGATCAATTCTTCGGGAGTCAGTGAGGAGGAGTAGTGTAGTAGAACTAAATCCAACCAAGCCCTAGAACAAGGTGAGGGTGGGCTATTAAGGTGCTGTAGTGCTGAGTTGAGCGTTTTGAAGCCATCACCAGTTTTCTGGTTCCCCATCAGTTGAGGTCGTATAAATTACCTTTAAGTTTTTAAGCACTTTTAACTACAGGAGCGGTTTTCATTTGTTTAGTAAGTTTATAGTTGCTCGAAGTTTCCTTGCTGCAAATGTCCGTCTGATATGAATACCAAGTCATTTAATTGTTACTGTAATTTGTATTTTTTAGCTTGTATGATTACTTTTCACTAACCATTGTATCTCTGTAATTGCTTACGTAGTGTTAGTCTGAGGTATGATAAATTGAACTTTAATGCTAGGCATTATAGTCTAGTTTAGTATTATCAGGTAGTTTTAACGTTAGAGTGAGTATTAAATTGTGTGTTTAAAAAAATGTTTTGTGAAAATCTAAAAATGGGTGCTGATAATATAAGGAGCCCATTCTGACTGTACTATTACACTGATTGTTGTAGTCACCACTGTTTATCATTAAAGTGCGTAGAAATGTAATACAGTTTTTGTATAATGATTCAACCGCAACCAGTAGTAAGCAAGTGTGTATCATATATATTATTATTCAATTGTTGGTTGACGAGTGTGCAGTGATGTCGTTCTCATGCCTGCCATTGAAATATATCGGTTGAATATTTTTGTATATGTGAAATAACTACTATTTCCCAAACGTGGTTAAGTTAAAATGTACTACTGCTGCCATTTAAATACACCCAGATTTTTCTAGTTCCAGTCAGAAAGAAAACAGGTGTTTCTATAAAAAAAATTGCCCTATACTTATCGTTTGTAGATGTAGATGTTAATGCTTCTGTTATTGGAAGATGAAATAAACACGTGATTTACAAATTAACTTGAATCGGATGCAATAAGTTACGGAAGCCTTACGTCTTGGCTAGTAATGTACTTTGTCAGTTTAAGGATTTAAAGTCTATATTTATTCAAGATGAGACCTAGAAGTATTACTTCCAAACTTCTGAGTTTTCTATATCCCGAGTATTCCTCCGGAAACGCTGGTTTCTTATTACTAATCTCGAATACATGAAATCAATAATTATACTTAGGTTATTACATGTCAAGACTAGTTAATACCTTATTTGTTTAATAAGTAAACGTTTGTCGCTGTATCCTACAAACAATGGTATGGTCCAAATAAAGCCAATATAAGTTTGACTAGAGTGCAAAAAAATTGTGTGATTTATTCATTTCCATTCGTCACCAACATAGAGTTTCCATGCAACATCACATACTATTATGCATATTGAACATACTTTCTGCTGTACATGAATTACGAAGCTGTTACGCTGCAAGTTGAACCACGAACAAAGTCGGTTTTCAACCTACATAAACGTTGGAGGAGCAGTAAAGAGCTCATAACAGTACCGAGAACATCCGTAAGGGCTCTTGAAGCGTTTTCCAAACAAAGAAATAGGAATTGTCATGCTTTAGGAATATTGTTGATCAAGGCGGATATAAATTTTTCATAGTGTTTCAGAACACCATCTACTTCATGTGTTTTGCATTTAAACCGCCGTTGAGTGGGAAGAATGGCATCAGTAAAGAAAAGCGGTATCAAATCATATTTGACTGGAAGATGCAACTAAGCCGAATGACGAAAATTTTCGAGCCCAAGTAAGCCGAAAATTTTCGGGTTCCAGACTGCAAGTAAGCCGAAAATGATTTTAGCCGAACCGAATTCGGCTAACTTGATGATGTTTTACCCGAAAATTTTCGTGTTAACACACTGCAAGTGACACGAAAATTTTCGGCTGCAAGTAAGACGAAAATTTTCGGGTGCAATTAAGACGAAAATTTTCGGGTGCATGTAAGCCGAATATTTTCGGGCTCAATAAATGTTTCATGTGAGGTTGTACAGCGTAAGTTTTTTCGTCAATGAACCAAAAAAAATTATTGCATTTCTGGACGCTTCAAAACATCCTCTATCGTTTCCACTACTTTTCGATTTTTTTTTCGAAATTCTAAGTCTTTTTTTCAATGTTTGAACCTGTATCATAACCTTTTATCATAACCAAACCTAGTTTTCCAAGTTCATTATCATGTTTAAATAGGTTTGGTTAATGGTAAATGATAGCTTTATAACATTAACTACTCATAATACTCAGCCATATTACAACTTTTCTGCACTTTACAAGTTTACATTTATTGAGCCCGAAAATATTCGGCTTACTTGCAGTCTGACCACCCGAAAATTTTCG